>RJWJ010047862.1:0-10820 GCA_004363605.1 Indri indri | reverse complement strand
GGGGGACGTGCGGCCAGGAGGGAGCCCCTGTGGGACCTGACAGCAATTCCACAGCCTGCAAAGGCCACAGGAGCTCACGGTTCCCTCCTGTCCTCTCCCTATTCATGTCCATACATGTTTCCTGTGATATCCATCCTCCAGAATGCTTTTCCCAAATGGGAGCATCCCCTGGTGTTCTTTGGAGGTACAAATTGGATGCCCAGTTAGACTGATGGCAATCTGTCCTGGGTGGAGAGCAAAGCGGGAGGCATCTGGCATGATCCCACCAACTCCAAGTCAGCTTCCCTCACCCTCCTGCAGCTCCTGGCTTGGGAGGCAGCTGGCTTAGAGGCAAGGAGACATTGTGCTGTAGATTCTGAACTGACAAGTTGCTTTGTTTTGTGCAGGGGACCCCAACTCCTGCCGAGATGTCCTGCCAGCAGAACCAGCAGCTGTGCCAGCCCCTGCCCAAGTGCCCCTCACATAAGTGTCCCCTGAAGAGCCCAGCACAGTGTCTGCCCCCAGTCTCCTCCGGCTGTGCTCCTAGCTCTGGGGGCTGCTCTGGCTCCAGCTCCGAGGGCGGCTGCTGCCTGAGCCACCACAGGCGCCGCAGGTCCCACCGATGCCGGCGCCAGAGCTCCAGCTCCTGCGACCAGGGCAGTGGTCAGCAGGGAGGGAACTGCTGCTGACCTGCATCCTGAAGCTAAGACAAGTGACTTTACAGGGAATCGGAATCTCAAGGACCAAGCAAAAGTCCCATCTTGATGCATCATCTCCCAGACACCCTGTTCTGTCTTTCACAGGCTGAGCTGGGTGTTCCTGTCGAGGGTCTGAGCTCTCTGTAGAAGGCTCTTCCTGTCTGATATCTGTATCTCCCAGCTCCCCTGACTCCTGACCCTGCTGAGGATTGGAGGTTCCTGTGCCTAACCCTGTTAAAAATAAAGTTTCTCGTGCTCATCAGCACTGGTGTCTCACTGGCCATCTCACTCTGTCTCTCCCCAGGTGGGGCTGGATGGTGCCCCTCCCCTCTGCCTTGAGATACAGCACCACCACATAGAGGGTGCAGAAATCTAGCTCTAGACTAGAAATTATTGAGGGTCTTTTGGGTCTGTTTTGCTGGGATTGTGAGGCATCGGGGAGAAAAGGGTGGCTGGACCGAGGCTTCTAATTCTCAGCAAAAGGAGTGACTTATCCTACGAAATGCGGGTGGGTGTTCATCTCACAATGGACTACTTAGCTCCTACTATTTGCTTTTGATGAGCTGTTTCTGACATCCCAGTTAAGAAACAGTCAACGTATAGTAGGCAATTATCCAAAAATAGGCAGAGTAGGTTGTTCTTCTCAACCAGGATTGGGGAGATTGGCTCTGCAAGGGATATTTTTGGTTGTCAAAACTTAGGAGTAGAAAGAGTACTTCTGGCATCTGGTGGGTAGAGGCCAGGGATGCAGCTAACCATCCTGCAAAGTACAGGACAGCCCCCACAACAGAGAATATCTGGCCCAAAATGTCAGTAGCACCCAGGTTGCAAAACCTCAGAGTAAAATAAAAACATCAGTAAAGGAAGGGATGATCTCAGGAAGGACAAATAACTCCATATACTCAATAAAAGTCCCAGAGAGAGATGAGGGGTGGGAAGGTGGGAAAAATTAGTTAAAGCTAAATAAGTTATGGGTCAGGGCGAGAGACAGGGCTGAGAGCTTAGGAAATGTGATAATGTAAAGGGGGTGGATTAGGAGACAGGGAAAAGGGAAGATGAGAAGTATTGCTAGGATTATAAATCGCAAAATCAAAAACTTATTAGTGCTTGTCCTGTGCTAGAAACCCCAAGTGACTACTATGAACTCATTTAATTCTCCAAATCTATAAGGTAGGTTCTCCTAATAAGCACATTTTACAAACAGCGAAATCGTGAGTCCAAATAGCTCTGCACCAGGACCCAGGCCACGCAGCCAGGAAGTCCATGCTCTTGGCCGTTTGCTACTCAGCCCACCCTTGAGACTTTTTGAGAGATCTTTAGAAACAATGAGTCTTTTCCACTTCACATTTATTTTGGCCTGTTTGACTTTGTGTTGTGCTTTTATTTTTGTTTTATTTTTTGTAATGTTTAGAGCTTAAGAGTCCAATCATAGGAGTTATAATTTCAGTAAAACTTTAAAAAATTTTTTTCTCTTCCATATTTGGGACCTAAAAAGTGAAGCTGAACTGCCCTCTATGTTACAATTATGTCCTTAGAAAGGAATCTCACCCTGTCTGCCAGATTGTTGAAATGCTGGTATAAAGAAGCAGCCCATGAAAGCCATCCAGATGGTTCCTAGAATAAACCAAAGGAATGTCATGGAACATGGTTAAATTCCAATTGAAAATGTGGGAGAAATTGGTGCGGGGCTGGGTATACCAAGCAAAAAAAAAATAAACTTATGTAGCACATTAGGGATTTATTGAATAAAAAAATATTTTTTGTCCTTAGAAAATATCGTACTGGCTACTTATTTTCACTTTAACATCCAAGGACTCAGAGCTTCTAAAATCTTTGGAATTTAATAAAGGAAAGGGCTCTCAAGGAGTTTGATATGTGACATACACTGACCAAGTCTGATCTACTGTCCAGCTCAACATTGTTCCCTAAGGAAGGACCCCAGCTGCCATGTTGGGACTCATCTCCACAAGCTGCTTGTCACACAGAACTTGAGAAATTCTTGGGTAGCATTCCACCATGGGACAGAAACAGTGTCAATTCATGCTAAAAATATGCCTCAAAGATGTTCAGGATAGATAAGGTTGGTCTGGGTGCGGGGCGAAGGCTGCCACCCTGTATTGAGGCCTTGCCACATGGACCCAGGGCCATGAGACCCACAAATCTGGACAGAAGCACTCTGCTAATTCAGAAACTGATAACCACTGTATGGAGAGTGGCTGGAATTCATGGGTCACATTCCCAACTGCACATGAGCTACAATGGAAAGGCCTTTGAAGAAGTAAAGCCTGCCATCTGTCAAGGACTATAAAATGAGGATTTGAGGCTCAGAGCACCTGTCAAGGTCAAGGTCTCAATACCAAAATATTTGCCAATTCCTGTGCACAGTGAATCCACTTAGAAGGGAGAAGAAATAGGAGTTGGACCTACGAATAAAACTTGGACCTGCAACACCAGGACAGTCAAAGACAGTCAAACGTATGGTTTCTGATGCTGCTCCTAAAAGTGGACCCCAGCAGGTGAGAACCCTGCGGCGAAAAGATGCCCCAATTCTCATCAGGAACCTACTTCAACCTAGTCCAGGATCCAAAAATTAATAATTTATTGATTCAAAAAACTGTTTCTTGAGCATCTACTATGTACAGATAACACTATAGGTGCTGGAGATACAATAGAGAACAAGAAAGAATAGGATGCTGTTCTCAAGGAACTTCCATTCCAGTGGACATTCAAGACGGTCTACTAATTTGCTTACAAAGCTGCAGATTAAGGTGCAATCATCCCTCTATCTAGTGGTTTTCCCATACCCTTGCACCAGGGAGGCAGCAGTACAGGTGTGATAAATACAATGAAGGACCCTAGCCTGGGAAGAATAGTGAGGAGTAAGCATATTGGCTTTGCTGGTAGCAAAAACATCATGTAGCAACATCTTGCTTTCATACCAAAGGAAGGAATCAAGTAACAACAAGGGATGAATTGTCAGTGATGCCGGGGAAAACTTGTTAGTTCACAGGTGGACCTCTGTTCTCAGGCCCTTCCAGTCTCCCTTCCTCAACCCCTCCAAAGTCCCAGTGCAGAGGGAAAAATGTTTGCCCTGGTGCTGTGAAGTTGCTCTCACTTTCCCCTTATTATACCTTATCTCAAAGTGGGTAGTTACAACTTCAGGCCCTCCTCTAGCACAATAAACAGACACATTTACTGTACTAATTATGTTTCAACAAAAACCATATTTTAATTGCATGTGTGATACAAAAGATCCATCCTATTCTTAAGTGTGTTAAAAATGAAACTTAAGACAAATCAAATTTAACAGAGCTTAATTGAGAATCGGCAGCCCCCTGAACCAGAATAGGTTCAGAGTGACGCTGGTGCTACCTCATGGTCAGAGAGGATTTATGGACTAAAAAAGGAAAGTGAGATACAGAAGGTGGAAGTGAGGTGCAGAAACAGCTGGATTGGTTACATCTCGGTATTTTCCTTATTTGAACATGGTTTGAACAGTTGGCTGTCTGCGATGGGCCAAGACTCAGTGATTAGTAGAAGGGTATTTATGCATCTAGTTAGGTTACCATTCATTATGTAAGGAGAAACTTTTCGGCTGAACTTAAAATATGTAAGGAGGCAGCTTTAGACTAAACTTCATTTTTAAAACGTGACTGTATTTCTGAAGGAAACGTATCTCTAGCTTTATAATAAAATGCAATAGAAAAATTCTACACAGCTGATTTCAAGACAATTTCTACAGACATTAGTCAATCAATTGCATTACATTGGGTGTATACAGTAACACTACCACATCTATTATTAGTCATCTTCTATTAACGATAATTCACCTTTCGGCTAAATTCTCCCTGGCTATCCTAGCCTAGATGAGTCACCTCCTTCTCTGACCCATACCTGAAACTCAGAAATACAGTGTGAGTGACTTATTGACACATGGTTCATTAGATGTAGGTTAGTTTCTTATTTCCATCTCTGATCTCGACTCTAACATCTATGGTCCATTATTGCTTTCATTACACTGTAACATTTTCTCTCCCCAAACACCTTTACCTTAAGACAGCTACTACCTGAAGAAACAAGGAAACAAAGCCAGGAATATGTGAATCCTCAACTAGTATTCTCCATGAACGCATTATTCCGGCCCCTTCAATCTACCACGTTCTGCCCTCAGACATCAATTTGTCCACCTCCTCCCCTCTGCAGGGACTCCTCTGCCTCCTGGGTTTCATGAGTTCCTCTCGGTGTCCCCTGACCAGCTGCCTCTGTGGTGGTCAGGCTCCTCATCCCCTTGTCCCTGCCTCACACCCATCATCAGTTCTTACAGTCCACTGACCTCATCTCAGCCACACAAAACAAAGAATACAGACTTTACAGAATTAGTTCAGGAAAATCACTATGCAAATAAACAGCAAAAACAACAACAACAAACCCCAGAGAGGAGGTGGAAATCTGATTTCTAGGATTGCCACATTATATTATTTAAAATGTTTAATTTTCAACAACAACAACAAACAAACAAATCAGAGAGATGCAAATAAACAAGAAAGTATGGCCCACAGAGGGGGGAAAAGTAGTCAATAGAAACTGTCCCTGAGGAAGCTCAGACATTGGATTTACTAGACAAAGATAAAAAATCAACTATTTTAATGCGTTTAAGATGCTAAAATAAATTATGTCTGAAGAACAAAAAAAAGTATGAGAATGTTGTCTTACCAAATAGAGAAAAGCGGCAAATAAATAGAAAGAATTATTTTTAAATAGCTGAATAGAAATTTGGGGCTTGAAAAGTACCTTAACTGAAATTTAAAATTGACTAGAAGGGGTCAATGAACTTTAAGATAGATCAATTGTGATTTATCCAATCTAGGAATAGAAAGAAAAAAATTTAAAAAAATGAACAGAGTCTGAGACACCTGTGGGGTACCATCAAACACACCAACATATTCATAATAGGAATCCCAGAAGGAGATGAGAGAAATAAAATGACAGAAGGAATATTTGAAGAAATAATGTTCAATTACTTCTCAAATTTGATGAAAAACATAATCTAGGGTATAAGAAGATAAAAAAAACTCCTAGCAGGATATAGTAAAAGAGCTCCACATGTAAGCACATCATAGCCAAACTATCCAAAGACAAAGACAAAAAGAGAATTTTTAAAACAGTAAGAGAAAAGACTCATCACATACCAAAAAAAAGAAAAAAAAATCTTTTATAAGATTAACAGCTGATTTCCCATCAGAAACCATGCAGGACTGAAGGCACTTGGATTACATATTCCAAGTGCTGAAAGAAAAAAACTGTGAACCAAGAGTATTATATCCATCAAAACTACCCTTCAAAAATGAAGGAAAATTAAGACATTCCTAGAAAACAAAAATTGAGCAAATATGTTGCTAGAATCCCTCTCCTACAAGAAATAGTAAAGGGAGCTCTTCAGGCTGAAATGAAAAGACAGTAAATAGTATTTAAATCCATATGAAGAAATAAAGAGAACTGGTAAATGAAACTGCATAGGTAAATATAAAAGACATCATAAATGCATTTTGTGCTTGTAACTTTTTTCTTTTATCTGATTTAAAAGACAACTGCATAAAGCAATAGTTATAAACCTTTGTTGATGGCCTTATAATGTATAAAAATGTCATTTGTATGACAAAAATGTCATTTGTATAAAAATGTCATTTGTATACACAAAAGGGGGAGGGAACAAAGCTACATAGCAGAAAAATTCTTGTATACTATCAAAATTAAGTTGGTATTGATCTGAATTAGATCACTTTAAGTTGAGATGCTAATAGTAATCCTTGAGAAAACTAAGAAAATAACTCAAAAAATAGCAAAATATATGACATGGAAATCAAAAGAGTGCACTAGGAAATGTCTATTAAACACAGAAGAAAGCCATAATGGAGAATATAGGGGGACAAAAAAGACATAAGATATACAGAGAATAAATTGCAAATGGGAGACATAAATCCTATCTTACAGTAATTACATTAAACTTAAACTCCAATCAAAAGGCAGAGATTGGCAAAATGGATAAAACAGCATGATCCAACCACATGCTGTCTTCAAGAAACACACACTTTAGATTCAAAGACACAAATAGATTGGAAGTAATAGGGTAAAAAAATATATACCATGCAACAGTAACCAAAAGAGAGCTGCGTGGCTTTACTAATATCATACAAAATAGGCTTTATGATGAAATTAATACTAGACACAAAGAAAGACATTTTATAATGATAAAAGGATCAGTTCATTAAAGAAATAATTATTGTACACATATATGCACCTAACAATGGAGTCCCAGATTACGTGAAGTAAAGACCAACAAAATTGAAGGAAGAAATTATTAAGTTCAGAGCTGTGTTATTCATAATAACCAAAAATTGGAAATAACCCAAATATCTATCACTTGATGAATGGATAAGCAAAATGTGGTATATCCATAAGGTGGAATATTGTTTAGCCATAAAAAGGAATGGAGTACTGATGCATTCTATAACATGGATAAAGCTTGAAAACAACATGCTAAGTGAAAGTAGCCAACACAAAAGTCCGTCTATCGTATGATTCCATTTATATGTCCAGAGTAGGCAAATCCATACAGATTAAAAGTAGATTAGTGGTTGCCAGGGGGGAGCGAGTGGGGGAATGAGGAGTGAGTGTTACTGTGTAAGAGGTTCCCTTTGGAGGTGATAAAAATGTCCTGGAGTTAGATAGTGGTGACAGTTGCACAACTTTGTGAATATCCTAAAAAGCACCAAACTGTACACTTTAAAAAGGTGGATGTCATGATGCATAATTATATCTCAACAACAAAAAGGTGGCATTTTCCATCTCTGTCCTCCTATCTTACTCAGGTATGACTCAGCCGAGTGTCACCAAGTAGACCTTGTTTTGGTGACAAGAATATCCTGAATTAGCAATTAACTCTGATCAGTTGGAAAGGAAGATTCATCACTGCTTATAAGTTATGTGGGTCTAATCAAAATGTGCCCAAGGAGGTAAACCTGAAGAGCTGCATGCCTGTCTCCATAACACCAGTTAGTTGGCACTAAGAAGTCAAGAACTTCTCCTGAGATCATTTATTCAGATCAGTCTCCGTGTTTCCTCTGCTGTCTCTGGATCACAAAATACCTATTCTCCTTGAGGTGGGATGCTTGGTAGTAGTGACCCTTGTAGAGTTGCCCTCCAACTCCCTGCACATCTAGGCAAGAGCAGCTCCTTCTCCAGGAGTAAAGACTAGGAACAACAGGGTGTTGAGACATCCAAGACAGGCAGTTAGGGGTAGAGCTGCGGGAAACCCAACAGAAGATGATTTGCATTTCATGAAGAACAGAGAAGATTCCCCACTGACAGTTGCTGAACATTTTGAATTTGGGAACTTGCCAAAACACTGATTGGGGTTACTTTTCAAGTGTTCCCTCTGAATAACTCAAGATTTCACCCATTTGGCCAAAAATGGCCTCTGTCCTTGCTTCTAGAGAATCACAAAAGATGCAAAGTAAATGTTCACTTTTACAAGGGGTCTGAAGCTCCAGGCTTGTTTAGACGAGACTCACAGAAACGGAAACCCCTGCCCTGGAAACAGTTGTCCTTCCTCCTTTGGTGCTTGTCCTCTGTGTTAGGTCATAAGCCCTGAGGGCAGATGGGGGTCTCCTTTTTTCCCTGCTGTATCCCCAGTATCATTCCGGTTGCCTGGCCCTTGGTTAACACTTCACAGAAACTTTGTGAATGAAGACACATAGAAAGGAGTGACTTATGTGACAGGAAATTCTAGAGGGAGGGTACGAATGACAGTTAGGAAGCTGGGGGCTATTTTAGCTTATTCAGCCTTCCATAACAGAATATCACAGACCAAGTGGCTTAATAACAACAGGAATTTGTTTCTCACAGTCTGGAGGCTGGGAAGTCTGAGAGCAGGGTGCCAGCACAGTCAGGACCTGGTGGGGGCCTCTTCATGCCGACTTCTCATTGTATCCTCACGTGGCAGAAAGAAGATTCTCTTTGGGGTCTTTTTTGTAAGGGCACTAATCCCATTCTGAGTTCTCCATCATAACCTAATTATCTGCCAAAGGCTCTACTTCCTAACACCATCACATTGTGGGGGTTTGGATTTCAACACATGCACTTTGGGGGAAACAAACATTCTGCCTACAACAGGGGCTCAGACCAAATGCTAAGCCTGTGGAAGACAGACACTAAGTGGTTTCTCCCACCAGGATCTCAGCGCAGAGACTAGATAGACTTTGTGTAAGGCCCGGAGGTCCCTGGAAGGGGCCATTGTATCAGGCTGTGCCCTACATCAGTCTGGCTGTCTCCCAGTCCTACTTCACTGGCCAAGCTGGTGAATGAACGGCCACTCTACCCTGTCTTCAGCCCTACCACGCAGTGTGTCAGAGAGATATCCCCGTTATCCTTCCTTGGGAGTTCCTTTTCCTGAACAGGGTCTGCTGGTGGAACAACCGACAATGTCCGTGAAATGTCTGCTGAGTCTCAAATGAACCTGGTGGAGAAATGACTCGCACCTTCCTCCCCATCTGTCATCCTGAGCCACTGTTTCCTCTGATCCAGGCAGTTCATTCTCCACATACCTCTAAAGAAAGAACTAATGAAATCTGTGTTTCAAGGAGAATGACTTGAAAAGTGGCCCAAATAAAGGAAGGAAGGAAGGGAGGGAGGGGAAAAAAAAAAAGAAAAAGAAAAAAGAGAAAAGAAAAGAAAGAGAAATTAAACCTCCTTATAAAACAAAATTTTCTCTAAAAACATGTAGCAAATCATAAAAGCTTTAATATTTATGGAAGAATGATATACACTTCTATAAAAGTATTTCATTTAAAATGTCACAAATAATCAAGTATATTGTTTTATGACCTGCTATAACTAGTTATAAATAGTTCATGAACATATTTCCATGTCAGAAAATATAAAGAATATAATTTAATAAAAATTTTAATTGTAATAGGATTATTAAATTTTGGTTGTTTGCCTAACAGTTTTTTTTTAAATGTAGCAGAACAAATGGTAAATTCAAACGAGAAAAATCTTCTGATTACATAACCAGATCGCTCTCAAACTTCAAATAAATCAGGTCTATTAAGTTGTTCGACCCATCAAAAATCAATTCAGTTCTACCGCCTCTTCCCCAGGAACCCCATGATTAGATTCCTGGATGCCATGAGATCTTCCTAGGGGCTTCGCTTAACCCAGACAGGGTCTTTGCTCTATTTCTCCATTTTTCAGCCATTCCTCTCCTCCTAGGAGTTCAAGAGTGTAGTAGCCGATGACATCTGTATGTTCCAGGGGGCCATGGGAGGGTGAAGAGAGACCAACACCAAAGGTCACAACCTCAGGCCTGAAGACGTTATGAACAGTTGTATTACAGCATTTAGCACTTGATACTTGCCTGTATATTTACACATGTGTGTGTTAATCTCTCCATCTCCCTTTCCTGACAGATTGCAAGTAACCCAAGAACAGAAAAGAGCCATATTCATCCACGTGTGCCTTCTTCCCAGCACAGCCCATGTGGCAGCACCTGTGATAGGACCGTGAGTGGAACAAACGCTGCAAGAAAGGTGGAACAACAACCCCCTGCAGGCCAGAGTGAGAGGAAGGTAGACAGGCACCAGAACCTTCTGGCTCCCTCTGGCCAGACATCTGGGTGAGTGCACGGGAAGATGATGAATGGGTGGTCCTGGGTCTATGCCAGGCTGTCCTGTTCGACCATGAGCTCAGGAAAGAATTCTGTCATGGTCATACCCATTCCCAGGAAGGTACATGAGACAGATTCCACTCCAAGGTACGTGAGCCAAAGAAGGAAGGAAGGAAGGAAGGCAGGAAGGGGAGAAGCAGCGGCGAGCTCCCAGGAAGCCCAGCGGGAGGTATGTGGACAGCCATCCCGCTTCCTGGTTCAATCATGTTACTCAGACATAATGGAAGTGCCCAGAAAGAAGCTGGAAACCTAGTCCTGGGTGTGTGCCAGGCTGTCCCCTCCCTGGTTGTGAAAGCAGCAGCATGCTCAGGCTGTGCATCACGGACCCTGCACGGGATAAAAGCGCTCCTGCCCTGGGCTCCTCATCCACAGCCTCCTCAGGAACAGCCTCCTCCTGCCTCCTCTGCACCTGGTGAGTG
>RJWJ010047861.1:0-10830 GCA_004363605.1 Indri indri | reverse complement strand
TGCAGTGCCTGGCACACAGTAGGAACTCAGTATGTGTTTGATGAAGAACAAAAGAATGAAACTGAGCAAGATGACCTCTGGAGGACTGCAGAGCAGACTGAGACAGTTGCCTTTTGGGAATATGGCTGCCTGACTCTAAGTCACTCCACCATTCCCCATTTTCCAGATCCTGTATGTGGTCTGCACTGTGGATAATAACATATGTGAAAGGGCTTTGGAGTGCAGATGGAAATTGTTGTTTTGCATTCGTTTTCCTGTTTCTTTTCAAGGGCCCCTGCAGGTTCTCCCGTGTGCTCAGGTGTCCACCAGGCTGCAGGTCCCTCCAGGTCTGAGACTGCATCGGCCCTTTCCTACACCCTCGGTACCCAGGTCGAGAGGAAGTCACAAGGAATACTCGACTGCCTGAGCCTAGAAGTCAGAACGGAGGAAGGAAAACAGATGACCACAGAAAAGTGGCCACTGGGCAGAACAGAGGGAAGCGCTGAGCTCCAGGGTTGGGTGGCTGAGAAAACCTCATTTGGGAAATGCTGACTTTGAAGCCACAAGCCTTACACAAGGGTTAGAATAAACAGTTTTGCCAAGAGTAACAAGAAGGATTAGGGAGGTCATTGTGTAAAAAGACTAGAAAAATGAAAAACCAAGCATAAAGGGAAGGTTGGATCCCTCTGGGCCAGAGGCTGTAGCCAAGAGGTTCTTTTAAGAGGTAAAGGGCTGGTTTTATTTCTTGCATGACCAAATAAATATCGCCAAGAAGCTGGGCAGTGCCTAGAGAGAAGCACACCGAGTCCTGCCTGGGGGAGGCAGCTCTCCTCAGCTCCTAAAGGGGGGGGTTGGGGAAGCTGACCACTGGGGACCGATAAAGATGCCATTCCTGCTTTCATATTTTCATCTTGGTGACCCAGCTGACTCCCCCTCTCTTCCTAAACCTCCTACCCCAGGAGCACAAGAATTCAGCCACCACTACTGGCTCTATGAGAGACTCTGATACAGAAAGATTAGCTCATCGAACGAATGATGATTTTGAGTTATAGTCGTTAATATAGAACTATCTCCGTAACATATTAATTTTTAAAGAAAACAAATTTTAAGAAACGTAAGTATTCTTGTAAAAATGTTTGCTTGGAGGGTGCGCACCTAGAATGCATTACTGAAAGAATGTTCACAAAAATGTTTAACAGTAATTTCAGGTGAGGCCTGTGATGTTTCTTATATGGAATAATGTTCTTCAATGAGTAAGGTAACTGTTTTCATGACCAGAAAAAAATACTGAAAGTATTTTTATTAGAAAATAAAGCATAACAGCAGGCCTGGTGCCCTGACTCTGAAGGCATGAGAGTGTAGCCCTTAAAAAGCCACAGCATTTTATGTTCCAGGATTGAGGAGGTTTAGCTCAAATCCAGCAAGACAAAGCTGGAAGGGGGCTGGAATAAGTCGGTGTAGAGTGTCCCTGACGTCACCACAACACCTGTCAACTGAACAAAAACAAAGACATGTCCTTTCCTAGATGTCCTCTCCACCCTGAGATCAGGTTCCTGCTTTGCATATAAAGTCACCACAGGCTGACAAACCCAGGCTTCAAACTCTTGGCCTGGTTCTACTTCCCTTTCTATACACTTTGGTTACTAAGAAAGTGGGGATTCCCATGCACCAGGCCCGCTGCCTTTTACTCTGAGTGGTCCACTCAGTTATTGTCTCCCTTCAAACGGGACCAGGTTGGCCATCTGTGGGATGCCACCTGAAGATGACGACCTAGTCAGTGCTGAGGTCCCCTCGCTCCTTCTGGAGGATGTTATGAGTTATTTTTGCAAGGGTTCTGGGAGTGTGCCTAATTGCAAGCCTTATCACCACACCACCTCTTCTCTTCCCTCAAACACTCTCAAAAGCTAGTGAACAGAACCATCCGCACACGTGTGCACACACATACACACCTGGCCTGCCAGAGATCACTAACTTAGACCCTCTGCTTTCAAAGGTGTCTATATTCCCCCTCCTGTCCCAGCAATTTCAGAAGGGCTCAGAAGAGCTCAGTCAGCTGGCCAAATCCCTGCCACGAGCGGCCCTTGGGTGGGGAATCCCTGATCTGGGTTCTCTGCAGCGCACAAGTCTAGCCCGGGTACAACTTACTCATCAATGAGGGCTTGGAAATAGAAAAATTTTAAAGCAGGAGAGAAACGGAACTAACATATTCTGTATGCCCTCAGACGCCAGGCGTGACGCCATGTCCTCACATACACACGTGTACTACTACCCAGGGTCACTCCGCTAGTTGGTGGCAGAACAGGTTCTATGACCGATTATCTGGTCTCCTCACCGTGTCTGTTTCCACACCACATCCCACAGTCCCCAACCCAGGGAGGCCCCAGCCTGATGGCATGGGAGAGAGGGTTGGGACACCTCTTTCTCCCCAACGTCCCCACTCGGTACCACTCCACCCTTAACTCCTCTTTTGAAACCCGCCCCCCCCCCCAGGACTTCCCTTGCTTCTTCTAGGAGTGTCCTTCTCACTCCCAGGCCTGCCTGACCCCCAGACCCAGACCCAACTTCTGCCCTCCCCCAGGCTCCCACTTTCCCCGCTCCCAACTCCCGGCCAATTCAGGACGCATGGGGCCCCCAACCGAGGTTTTCTCCTCCACCACCCGGGGCCTCACCATCTCAGCCGCACGTCAGAGAGGCTCAGAGCCTCTGCCGCCTTGGCCGCCAGCACCACCGCCCCGGCCCTGGATGTTGACGCGTAACCATAGCAACCAAGAGCCCGCGTTCTCTGGTCCAGGCCCCGCCCCGGCCCCGCCCCTCCCAGCCCCAGAGGGCGGTTGCCTAGTGCCAAAGGTTCAGGAACCGGAACTCCTCCCTCTAACCCTTACCGCTGGTGCTGGAGCCGAACCGTGGCTCTAGGTTGGCCCGCCCCTGCACGCCCTGCTGTTCACTTTGGCTTTGGCTGAAATTCTGGATCAGGACCCGAACTGTAAAGGGCCTACCGTGGGCCCAGAGGGTTCTGTCAGCGGCTCCAAGAGCCAGGCCCAGGGTTTTCCCCTGAGACCTTATCTAGTTACCTTTGCCCCAGTGGCCATGAGGTGCCAAGCCAAACCCAATGAGTTTAATCTGCAGAGAAGTAAGCAGGATCAGACCAAAAACAAGTTTCACAACAGGAGGGAGTCAGACTAGACCAAAGAAAGAACTTCCAGCCCTTCCAGAAGTCTCAGGAGCACTTCCTTAAAATGTGGGTCTCAAATCTCCAGCTTAGAATCACCTGGGAGAGCTTATTAAAAATAAAAATATAAGCCCTGCATTTAACTAAGTCAAAAATCTAGGGCATTAGCTTTTGGGGAACCTGCCTTTTAACACATGCTAGTTTGTAAGTACTGTTCTGGAAAGTTTAGGAGTTTTATGATTTTTCCAATTTGGTTTGGCACCTATACTTCCCAGCCTGCAGGGACAGAATTGAACTGACCCTCCTGGGCCACAAGTGCCAGGCCTCATTAAGCCTTCCCACCCGACCAAGGACATTTTTCTCCTTCCAGCGCAGACTAGTTGACCTCTCTTGGTGGCGACTCTGCAAGTCTGTGAGCTGCTTTCCCACTCCCAAACCTTTCTCCAAACCCTCACAGCCCATCTTTCTGAAGCTTACTCCAAGTTGGGCATTGAAGGCTGTTCACAAGCCCCAGGGGAATGGAGGAAGGGAGACAAGGTCACCTCCTGCTGCTTTTAGAACTCACTCCAGCAGGCCTGCTGCTTTTAGAACTCACTCCAGCAGGCTTCACATTCCTTCCCTAGATTTCCCAGCCCTTACTCCCTTTGGGATCCTTAAGAAAACAAGATGAGGGAGGAGAAGAGAAGACCCAAAGAGGAGCACAGCCCTTGGGTGGCTTGGGGCTGAGGGAAGGGATTCTTCTGTTTCTGGTACCCTTCCTCACTCAGCCTTGGCATCACAGCCCCCTTCCCTGCAGCCCAGAGAGAAAAGATAAAGTAACCAGCCCGCTATGGATAAGATGCTTCTCGTAGGCTTTTCACCCAGTTCTCACAGCCACATCTCCATGAGGTGGTTCATATCCCCATAACCAAAGAGGAAACCGAGGCCAACAGAGATAACTGTCCAAACTCAAAGTCTGTGTTCTTTTCTCAGCCCAGACCCTCTGCAGAAAAAGTTCAAACTTAAATTGAGACAGGAAGGAAAGGGTGACAGAGTACAGTGCAATGGCCTCCCAGGGTTTTGTTTAAATTTTCCTTAAAGCTAACAAAGGCTCTCATTTTCCTGAGCCTCGCTCAAGGCTGGTAGGAGGGCCCTTGGCAATGTGTCTACACTACACTACTCTAGCAGGAGTTTCTAAACTCCTATTAATGTTGATATTTTGATCTCCTCTCAGGAATCACAAATGTTCTTAATGGCATCTACAATAGTGAATCCTTTCTAGAACGTTTCAATTTACTTTTCCCAGATCCGTCAAAGGAATCTATGACAGCTATAGTCTTATAAAATGTATTTCTTAAATAATAAGACTTAAAAATAAAAATTACTCCTTGATCCATGGGCTTCAGAATGGATGCTGTGTTAGCAGGCATGAAAACATTAATCTCTTAGCACATCTCTATCAGAGCTCTTGGGTGAACAGATGCATTATCAATGAGTAGTAATATTTTGAGAAGAATCTTTTTTTCTGTGTAGGGCATAACAGTGTACTTAAAATATGGTAAACCATGCTATAAACATATGTGCTAACATCCAGGCTTTGTTGTTCCATTTCTAGAGCACAGAGTAGATTTAGCATAATTCTTAAAGGCCCTAGGATTTTCAAAATAATAAATGATCATTGGCTTCAATTCAAAGTTATCAGCTGCATTAACCCCAAGAGGAGAGTCAGCCTGTCTTTTGAAGCTTTTAAGCCAGGCACTGACTTCTTCTCTCTAGCTATGAAAGTCCAAGATGGTATCTTCTTCCAATAGAAGGCTGTTTCATTTACATTGAAAATCTGTGGTTTAGTGTAGCCACCTTCATCACTGATCTTAGCTAGATCTGGATAACTTGCTGAAGCTTCAACATCAGCACTTGCCGCTTCGCCTTATCCTTTTATGTTATGGGGATGGCTTCTTTCCTTCAACCTCATAAACCAAACTCTTCTGCAGCTTCCTCACCTCTCTCAGCCTTCATAGAATTGAAGAGAGTTAGGGCCTTGCTCTGAATTGGGCTCTGGCTTAAGGGGATGTTCTGGCTAGTTTGATCTTCTATCCAGAACACTAAAAGTTTCTTCATATTAGCAATAATGCTGTTTTGCTTTCTTAACATTCATGTGTTTGCTGGAGTAGTACTTTTGATAATTTCCTTCAAAAACTTTTCCTTTGCAATCACAACTTGGCTAATTGTTAGGTGCTGGAGGCCTAGCTTGCAGCCTGTCTTGGCTTTCGACATGGCCTTTCTCACTAAGCTTAATTTTTAGCTTTTGATTTAAAGTGAGAGATGTGTGATTCTTCCTTTCATTTGAACACATAGAGGCCCTTGTAGGCTTATTAACTGGCCTAATTTCAATATTGTTGTGTCTCAGGGAACAGGGAGGCCCAAGGAGAGACAGAGAGAGATGGGGGAACAGCAAGTCCATGGAACAGTCGAAACACACACAACATTTATTAGTTAAGTTCACCGTTATATATGAGCGCCGTTTGTGGTGCCTGAAAACAATTATTATAGTAACATCACAGATTACCATAACAGATATAATAATAATGAAAAAGTTTGAAATATTGTGAGAATTACCAAAATGTAACATAGAGGCATGAATTGAGCAAATGCCATTGGAAAAATTGTGCCAATAGACTTGTTTGTCACAGGGCTGCCACAAACCTTCATTTTGTAAAAAACGTGATGTCTTCAAAGGACAATAAAGCAAAGTGCAATAAAACGAGCTATGCCTGTGATTCAGTAAGAGAAATAGACAAATTTTGAATAGAAGAAATAGGCATTCAGATTGTGTTTAGTAATCTAATTAACAACAAGAAGAAAATCCCATGAACACATTGGGAAAATATTAAATTTCTTGTTGATTTGACATGAAACATTGACATTGGTAGAGATTGCATAAAACTCATATTAGTACATTAAAATGAGAACCTATGACAAAATTCCATTCAAGGAATATTTAAGATTAATTATTAAATATTATTTGTACAACTCATGTAAGAAATTTAATACAGATTTTCCCCAATTGGATAGCAATCATAAAAAGTAACATGATTTAACAACAAACTTTGAAAAGAAAGAAACCTTCTAATCTATCAATGATAAATTGTTGATCAATCCATGCCAGAGGAAAGGCTGATTTATCTTTCTATTCTCTCTACAGAAAATAATATTATAAAATCATTGTCATATGAAGAGACAATCAAAGCATATGCAGGCAAAAAGGGTCAAACTGCATTTTAGAGTTGCTTCAGGCAGTTAATTCATATTAATCTTATGTTACTCTTCTAGAGATTGTGATGTTTATAGTATTTGCCAATTTTTTAAATTCATAATTTGTCATGATTTATTTTATTATTCCAAATAAATATTTACTTCTGTAATGAATTTTGTGTTAATAATTCTGTATTTTATTTTTCTCAAATAGGGCTCTCAAAATTGCATAAGCTTCAGGCCTCACAAAACCAGGCTCCACCCCTGATAAGTAGGGAGGCAACCTTTCCCTTCTCAGTAAAACTTGGCTCCAAAGCGCAGCCATATCCGGCAGGGATGGGGGTGCCCTTACTCTCACCTCCCACCCTCGGCCAAGCTCTGCATACTTCTCCCTCACCATTCTTTTTCATCTGTTCCTTCTTTTTCTTCCCCTCATTTATACTTGTACTTCTTTGGAGTCCTTTCCTTTCTACCTTGATCCCCAAACTCTCATTGCACTTTCCTCCTTGTGTTCTGTCCCATTTTCAACCCATTCTCACTGCCCAGCAAGCTACCGGGCTGAGAACAATGGGGAAGGTTTAAGAGGCTAAAGATGCCAGAGGAAGAGGGCAGGTCCAGATTCTCCGCCCAAGCCTGACCGCACCTCCAGCTGCCTAACCTTCCCTACTCCCAGAGAAGCCCCAGAGGAGCTGCTCCCAGAGAAATCTCAGAACAAAGCCTGATTGTCACCAGATGCAAGGATCCCAGGGCCAGGAGAGGAGCTGGGAGCCAGCTGGGAGCAGAGCCCAGCAATCCTGGGCTCCTCCTCGCCCCCGGTTGGGTGTTGCAGTCTTCTGGGCACCTGGTCACCACACTGGCCCCTGAGATGCTCCCCGCACTGGCTGAGGAAATTTTGGCTCTGTGATGAATAAGCACATTTCAAATGGGAGGAGGCTGGGAGATGAGGTCCAGCAGAGCTGTTTGGTTAAAATGAAAAATCTGGCCTCTCACTTGAGCATGTCTCCTAAGAACCGGGAGAAGGGAGACTGGTTCCCTGCTTCTTGCTCCTTCCCTCTGCCCTCTCTCCTCTGAAACACGTTTAAAAAACCTTCATTTCCAAGCACAGGGGTCGGAGAAGCTTAAGCTGGTGTGAAAGAAGAGGGGGAAGGAAGTGGGATGGGGGGAGCAGAACCGCATGTTTAGAGTGAGACAAGGGGTTTCCACATTCCTGTGGAAGAGTCTATGTTGAGCGCGTGTAGCTCTTTGTTAGTGGTGGTCTGTTTCTCTCGTGCTTTCTCCGAACTCCTTTGCTAACTCCTGGCAGTTCTCCAGGACAGGGGTCCCCCACCTTCCTCTGGCCCTCATTCCTCTGTACAGCTGTTGTTCCCATTTTAAGGGTGCCCAGCCCCCCGTGAAAGGAATCCCTCTATGCCCGTTTATTCCTCAGTAAAGCATCGTTTCTTCTAGGCCTGGGTCCTAGTCCGTAATGTCATCTCCCACAGCCTCGAAGAAGCGCTGCCATGATTTGTGTTCCCCGGGGGAGCACAGTCAAGAAGGAAAGTGATGACTTTTCTTCACGATTTGAACCCTGGCTCAGCCACTTAGAGCAGAGAGACCTCTGGTAACTTGCTTAACCACTTGGGCCCTGTTTTCTTTTCTGCGAGATGGGGACATCACCCCACAGAGAGGTAGTTTGAGGATAAGACCAGGCTCAAAAATCAATTTGCATGGTGTGTGGCTGTTTTCTTCCCTTTTCTTTCCCCTAGAGCATGGGAATATGGGGGCTCTTTGTCCTTAGTGTAATACAAACACTGTCAGGAATCAGATCATAAACCCTGCAAGTTGCATAGACGCCTAAGAGACTATTTCACTGTCCCCTTCTTCCTGGAGTACTTGAACTCCCGAAACTGCCTTAAATTCTTTCTAAATCAAAGTTGGGCTTAAAACATAAATAAATACTTAAATGCAGGACTGATTTTGCTCAAACTATTTGCTGTGTTCCCTCTTTCTTCAAGACTCTCCATCTCTTTCCTATTCTTCAAGACAGTCAGGTCAAGCCTTCCTGCTACAGTCTGCGAGAGCCGCCGGCGTGGGGCAGGAAGAAACGTGGGACCAAGGAGAATGAGTAGGGTGGATGGAGCTTGGGGCAGGGGTGTTAGGGTGGGAGTGGAAGTGAAAACTGCTGTGGGGTGCTTGTGGCTGGAGGCCCTGGGTCTAGAGAAGGGAGAGAGGAAGGCGGAGAGGAGAGCACACAGGCCAGAAGGGCACTCCCAGGGAGGGGGGAACAGGCATGAATGAGGAATGAAATGCCAGACTAACGACAAAGAGAGCCCCATGCTTGTCCCCACACCCCTTCCCCACATTCCTACTGGGCAGATATCTCCCGGATCCAGGAGAAAGACATTAAGGAATCTGCGGCCTCCTTGCCTTCTCAAAAACCACATCTCCACCCTCCTGCCCACCCCAGGTCCTGGGGCCTGCGTTGCCCTGGTGTCCTGGACACGCCTCCGCACGCCTGGCACCAGCTTCCCCTCCTACGTGACCAGCACGGGCCCTGGACTGGGTGGCGGATGCTGAGATAAGGCCAAGGAGGGGGAAAACCACCAAAGCCAGGAAGTTACACAGCCTGGTTCCCTTGGCAACCTAGCCACAGTCACCAAACAGTGCAGGGTGGGGGGTAGGGCCAGCTCCTGTTCAAGGCCTCGGGCCAGGGCCTACCAGACCTCAATTTTCTTACTAGAAAAAACTTCTCTCCAAATCTCCTAGGATAGTGCTGCCTACGGACTGTGGATGAAGCCTGTGTAAAATGCAAATTCAGGCTACCACCCCCACCAGCTCTGCCACAGACTCTCGGTCTGTAGGTCTCATAGGTCTAACTGGAATCTGCATTTCATTTTTTTAAATCCATTGAACACATTTACTTGTTCAAAGCATACTCTAACAGGCAGCATAGTAGAGAAGGCACGGCAGGGAAGGAGGGAGTGTGCAATGGGGATTAAGATGGTCACAGCCCTGCCCATGCCGAGGGCACATCCCTCAGTGACTGCTGGGCCTTGTGTCTCTATGACCAGATGGTCATGGAACCTGCATTTCTAACCAGCATCCCAGGAGATTCCAGTGCTAGCAGTCTGAGGACTTCACTTAGAGAATAGAGCAAGTTTCAAGAAGTTGGGACTCCTTGTGGCAGAATTAGGAGACAATACAGGCTGGGGCTTAGGGTATTCCAACCATCCTGTGTCCACTGTAGTCTACAGCTGACGCCATCTCCAGGGTTACTTGACTTTGGGTACTTTCAACATCAGCTGAGTAACCAGGAATCTAGAGACATGGATTCTAGTACATGTAGAACCAATTTAAAACCATGAACTTTAACTGAGCTCCTTCTTGGCCTGGCACCATCTGTTCTGAGAACCGTGAGCCTCACGAAGACACATAAGGCGTGCTTTCTACTCTCGAGAACTCTGGGATCCTGGACAAATCTCTTACAGTCTCTAGGATCCAGTTTTTCTCTTGTTTCCAAAAGGTATAAAAATACTAAAGGCCCTCCCAAGAGGTGACAAGCTTCTCTGGAATTAATAGATATGCTAATACCTTAAAAGTGCAACTCTCAGGTATTGCTCTGGTGGTCAGAGGTAGCTTTTATTGCTGAAGGTAAAAGTTGGGCTATCTGACCCTTGAGGATAGAAACCCCAAGGAACAGGATCTGAGCGCTGGACCTCAGGTACCCTCCATCAGTTCCCATCTAAAGCATCCAGACCTTTGTTTGCTTCGGGGAGGTGGCTGCTGCCGAGCTGAACTTCCTGCACCTCTTCCCAAGCCTGACCTCTTCCTTCCTCCACTGCGGCCCTGGGCCTCTGCTTACAGAAAGAATGTGGCTCAAACCAGCTGCAGGCTGAACCCGGTCCCAGGGAAAGCCACCTCACCGGGGAGCCCCTTGGTAGGGCAGGCGACAGCTTGGACTTCTGTGGTCATAAGTTCAAATCTCAGTTTGTGCATTAGCTGGTAATTTTACTCTCTCAGGCTCAGTTTCCTCATCTGTAAAATGGGAGAGAATAACATTTTGTGCTGGTGTTGAGCTCCTTCTCCTGGATTTCCTAGCCTAGAGACAGATAGCACCATTTGCTTAGTTGCTGAAGCCAGAGGATGTCCTTCCTAACCCCCCTCTCTCTCCTTCACTCTCCACAGTGAATCAAAGAGTACTTAACAATTTCGAAATCCATTCTCTTCTCTCCATCCCCACTGCCCTTCCCTGAACCCACCCAGGCCACTCTCACTTCAGCCTGGGCTCCTGTCATAACCTCCTAAGTCTGCCTGCCTCAGACTTCCCCAACCCTAGGTCATTCTCCACCCTGTAGCTAAGGCAACTTTCCGAGTAAAGCACAACCTTCAACTCTTCATTCCCCAGCTCAAACTCCTTCCACGGCTCCCCATGCCCTCAATGAGATGTTCAAAATTGTTAACTTGTCCTTGAA
>RJWJ010047860.1:0-10811 GCA_004363605.1 Indri indri | reverse complement strand
TTTATTATTCATTAGTCTGTCTTCTTTTGAGAAGCTTCTGTTTATGTCTTTTGCCCACCTTTTAATGGGGTTGTTTTACTTTTCTTGCTGATTTGCTTGAGTTCTTTGTAGATTCTGGTTATTAGCCCTTTGTTGGATATACAGCATGTGAATATTCTTATTCATTATCTTTCCAGATATTTCTGCTTCTCCATTCTCATTTTTGCTTTTTAAACAACTTCAATAAAATTATATATCTTATCATTCTTTCATTTACCATCTCTTTTTCAAATTACTATTCATATTGTCATCTCTTTTTTTCCCTTCCTTAGTAGCATTTTGGATAATTACTTCAGATCTCTGGCATCTCCCTCTCAGCTTTAGTCCACCAATTTTCTAGTCAACTTTGGTCAATCTCCTGCTTATATTATAAGCCATTATTTGAATACTTTTATTTTAACTATGTGATATTTTATCACGTTTTAATTTCAACTATATGATCCACCAATTGCATGTTTATTTAAACATTATATTTTCTTTTCCAAAATGTTGGTGTTTTTTCCAAATTATTTGACCATCTTACATATAGTCTTCCCTTACTTGCTTGTAATATTGTTGTGTTTTTTTACCATTACATCTATTAAATATATATATTTTATAGTCTATATCTTATTGTTTTAGTCTCTAAAGACTTTTGTCTTATCTTAGTACATTTTGTTTCCTGATCCTCATTTTCAGTGCTTTATGTTCTCTACGTGGTTTATGATTTTTTTAAAAATTTTAAGTGACTTCCTGTCTTGAAACTTGGTGAGATTACTGTGATGCAAGATTTCAGTTATATCCTTTCAGTCTTTGTAACTGTTGATTACTCAAGGGTAGTACTGACATGTAGGACTGCAATTAAATTCTCACCTTGAAGAGCTTTACATTTTTTTTCTTAGACTTTTATTTGTTTGTATATTTTTGCTACAAAGTAGTGTGATTCTGGATTACAGAATCATATGAGGTCCACCAGGTATTATGCTTTGTCAAGAAGGAGAACTTATATCCTCCCTTTTCTCAGTACTAAAAAAAGACACACAGGCTTCATTATTGCTCCCTTCCTTAAAAAGAGTTTGTTTCTTGTTCACATTTACATTGATTGTGTGTGTGCATGCATGTGTGTGTGCATATGTAGGGTGAAAGGGAGCGGGATCTTTTGTTATGTTCCATCTCGGACAGAATCTAGGTTTTATTTCTGTCCATTGCACCCTGGGCAGCCATCATGACCAAAGCTTAAGTTCTCCTATGGTTCCTTTTAACTTCCTCATTGGATTTTACCAGATCTTCACTTTTGTGACTTCTTAGCAATTCATACGAAGAAGTTTAGTTTTTACAAATGGTACTTATTGTAAGGTATTTCGTTTTATATAATGTTAGAAACAAAAGACAAATGCATTTTAAAAATTATATATAAACAAGCATTTTAAAAGTGAATAAGTTCATATTACAGTTGCTACTAAAAGAGCATGATTACTTTGGTAGGTCAAACTAACTTCAAAGTGCAAGTTAGTTTAGGGAGTTATTTGTAAGGGAGTAAAAATATCCAACTGTCGCTTCTTTATTTATATTTCATTTTTTTCCAGCTTTATTGAGGTATAATTGGCAAAAAAATGTTTATATTCAAGACATACAGCCTGATAAGTTGATATAGGTATAAACTTGAGAAATGATTACCACAAACAAATTAACACATCCTTCACTACACACAGCTACCATTTTGTGTGTGTGTGTGTGTGTGTGTGTGGTGAAGATATTAATAGTTCATATCTACTCTCTTAACAAATTTTACATAAGCCATACAGTGTTATTACTGTAGTCACCATGCCATTCATTTGTTCTCCAGAATTTATTCATATTATAACTGAAAGTTTGTAACCTTTGACCAACATCTTCCCATGTCCCCAACCCTGCCCTAGCCCCTGGCAACCCCCATTCTATTCTAAGCTTCTATGAATTTCAGTGTTTTAGATTCCACTTGTAAGTGAGATCATACAGTATGATGAACTTGAAGGACCTTATGCTAAGTGGAATAAGCTAGAAATGGAAAGACAAACAATTTTTTCAGTTGGATCACCTAGTGGAAAAACTTGAAAATATAAGTATTTACTACTTCAAAAAATATTCACTTGTATCAATTGACAAATAAAAATTATATATATATTTATAATGGACAACGTGTTGTTTTAAAATATGCATATATTGTAGAATGGCTAAATCAAGCTAATTAACATATGCAATACCTCGCATACCTGTCATATTTTGTGTGTGTGCTGAGAACACAAAATCTACTTTCTTAGCAATTTTCAAAAAATGTTTTCTACCTTTAAACGATTTAATTGCTGAAGGTAATGGCTCTGAAAAGAGAGTACATTTTTATTGCCAGGGATGTTTCTTCCATAGTAGAATCTGTTCATCATAGCAGTGCAAGTCCTGAGGGACTGTGTTAATGGACCATGCTGTCACCAATAAACACCTTGTTGAATTGGTAGTTATTTCAGAAAAAAGGGAAGTCACTCTGAACCTTTTATAGACTGGATGTTTTAAATGTACTGTGAAATGAAGGACACCATAAGCTTAAGAGTAATTATTCCCATTATGCATACTTTTATGACTCAAGATAGTGAGACAGCAAGGAAAATAAATGTAAAATAGTCATGTATGGAAAGCTCATCAAGAATGAGATTCTCAATGTGACTAGATAACACCTTTATGAAATTTTTAAAGGTATTGGTCATTTTGTGATATATATATAAATAGGAATATTTTATTAATTAATGAATACTGAATTTCAACCAGTAATTAAGCTGCCTCTTGTTACAGATTATGCATCATCAGGGGATGGCATTTCTCTTTTACATCGTGTTATATAAGTCGCATTATTCATGATACTTTAAGAAAAGCAGAATTTTAATATTAGTATTAAATCTCTAACATTTGAGAGGAAAAAATAACAAGTCAACATAGTTATAGTAAAGTAAGGTCTCATAGAAACCACTTTCTGGATCATTTTATCATCCTCTATTATGTCATTTATTCACAAACACTATTTAAATTTTTTAAAAAGGTAGATACAACCACTCTGTTCTGTTAAACAGGATGTTTTGGCACATGCAAAACTTAAGAATTTTCTTGCACTTTAAGTATATATTTTGAATATAGTATAAATTGCAACACTTGGGTGGAGGACATTTTTCAATACAAAATTATTTACTATTGAAGGGAAGGGAGGGACAATTTCAGTTTATTTGAACAAAACTCATTGACAGTCTAAATATCATTTTAAAATTATCAATGTACTTATAAGTTATGATAATGTACATCTAAAAACTTATAAGACCAACAACCAATCACTTTTTACTGAAGAGATTGAATACATTGAAGGACAAAAACCTAATTTATCTCCTCCTGGGATTGCTCTTGTATTAGTTTTCTGTTTCTATGCAACAAATTGTCACAAACTTAATGGCTTAAAACAACACTTATTTATTATCTCACAGTTTCGTGGGTTAGGATTCCAAGCATGGCTTGGCCGGGTCTTCTGCTCAAGGACTAACAAGGATGCAAAAAGGTGATGGTGTCCACTGAGATGCTTTCTCATGTAGAGGAGGGACTCCGGAAGAATCTGCAGGCAAGTTCATTCAAATTGTTAGAATTCATTTCCCTGTGGTTATAGAACTGGGGTCAAAAACAAAATGAGAGGCTTATTTTTTTTTTTTTACAAAAAAAGCAAAACAGTTATGCTTTTATATAACAAGTCATCAACCTTGAAAAATATTAACCTGACAAATTAACTGATACAATTTTCACAATTGGATTAGTTTGATTGAAACTTAGAGAAATTGAAAGATAAAGCTGGGTTTCAACTATTGGAGCTGAAACCTATCATATAAGCTCTGTAGCTTATATGATAGAAATAAGACCAACAATAATATGTTTGAAAATTACTTATTGGAGTTTGCTTATATAATCTATTCCTTACCGATAAGTATCAGTTAATAACCTTGAAGAAAACAGAAATCGTACTGGTAATACCAGTATATTTTGAGGACCTAGTTATAAACCAGACTCCAAGGTTTTATTTCTAGTCAGCTAGTTGAATGGAACACCCATGAGGCTGCAGGTTTGGACTGATGGAGTAGAGGAAATGCAGAAAGAATCAGTGTCCAAGGAGACCGACTGAGTCCCTAGCATATGAAATTTACTTTGACCTTCAAAGTAAGTTGATGTCCAAATCAAACCCATTTTCTTAAATATTATTTCTGCTTGATGATAGATTGTTGCTGCACATATCCAACTTTATGAATAGGTAAGTCGAACTTAGAAAATTCAGACCACATGGTCACCTAATGTCATCTTCTGTTTGTTCTCTTCCAAGGCCTGATGATAAGCTGGAAGCTAATTCTTAGAATAAGGAAATTTACCTTCAGAAGAGAACACAGATTTACTCCCAAATTCTAGAGGTTATCCTTGTCGTTCTTCTGTTGGTGCTCCTCGGGATGGTCCATAAAGCATCTCTGTTTGTCACAGACACTTGAGTATCAATGGACCTACTGAATGATGAGGTCTATGTAGAAGACCAGCTTATACTTCAGCCTGTATTTAATGAAAAGCCACCTCTTGTTATGGCTCTCATTGGAAATAGGTGGCCTTAATATGTGATTGGGTAAATATGCTGGAGAAGCACACTTAAATGTGGTACATGTTATTTCCAAAATTTTGAAAAGTCTGACCAGCATAGAGCTTTTATATGTTCTTTGTGACAGCGCAAGATGAAGAAACTTATCTGTTGCCTCTAAGGAAAATATTGAAATATTCCATATCATTGAAGCCATAAAAACTTCAATGAAGAGGCAAACCCATAAATTTTTGTGAGGTTTGTCTCCCAGATTCCAGGGGATGAATGCTTACTAAGCTATCTCACAGTAATTACATCTTACTCATCAGATCCAATCAATCTAATGTCATGAATGTAGTGGACCGGCTTGGTGTTTTGCGGAATATTGTGATGATCAAGCTCTCTGCAGATTAAATCATATTAATATCTACAATGAGAAAATTGATACAGCCTCGAGGCAAGATTGTAAAAGTTTACTGTTAGCCTTCTAGGTCAAAGCAACTGACTTCTGGGGATCTTTCTAATATAGAGGGGAAAAGAAGTTTTAGCCATATCAATAGGGACATACCAAGTATTCAGTGATGTATTAGATTGTTTCAACAAAGACAATACATCTGGGACAACAATTAGATTGAGATGACCAACTGATTAAGTTTATAATAATCTATAGTCATTCTGCAAGATGCATTCTCCTTCTGTACAGGCCAAGCAAGCAAGTTTAATATATATGCAGTACTTCCCACTCTTGCATCTTTTGAGCCATTAATGGGGGCATTTATTTTTGCAATTCTCCAAAACCTGTGGTATTGCTTCTGGATTACCACTTTTTTATTTTTACTCATAGACCAAGTAATGTTTTAAATTCCCAGAAATTATTTTCAACTCAGAGTCAATGCTGTAATCCCCAAAAGCTCCAGCCATTTTCTTTTTCCAGTATATAGGCATTCATATAAATGCCTTTTTGTTCCTTTGGAAAAAGCTTGAGAGAATATTTGTGTTACACAGTTGCTGCAACTGTGCAGGGTTCTTTTCCAGAAGGGACCAGTCTTCTTTTCAATCAAGGTGCTCTGTGTTAGCGAACTGACTTCAGCAAGAAACTGGATGCAAGAACATGATTTTTCACTGTAGTGACTCTAGTCAAATTTTTGGCCACCAGACCTAGAAGCCTTTTTTAAGTCAAGCGAAATTCTACTAGCCTATCTATTTGATTTCTTGGGATGTCATGATTTATTAGGTACTGCCAGAGATCCCTATGAACCAAAGCTTTCTGATTACTAGTATGTCATTGCTGTTCTTCACAATAAATTGTGAAGATAAATTGAAGACATTCTCTATGATTTTCTTCTTCATATTTTTGCATGGTCTAGACTTTCTGAGTAAGGAACATGTTTGAACATCAAAAGCCTTGGAAGCTAGAGCTAATATATCACTCTGAATATATACAGAAAATTGTCTCCCCAGAGCCATTTTGTTACAATAATGTCGAGGTCTAATTCAGTTATGGGTCAAGTCACAGTAAGGGGAGGCGGGTAATGGGTCTTGAGAAGAACAAGTATTTCTTTGCAAGTGCCTGCCACAGGTGAGATTATCGCAGTGCTTTTTTTATTATTATTATTTTATTTATTTTTTTATTGCAGCATAGTACAGGGGTACAAATGCTTAGGTTATATATATTGCCTTTGCCCCACCCAAGTCAGAGCTTCAAGTGTGTCCATCCCCCAGACAATGTGCACCACATCCATTAGGTGTGAATAAACCCATCCCTCCTCCCCCCCTTCCCACCTACCTGGCACCCGATGCATGTTACTACTAAATGTGCACATTTACTGCAGTGTTTTTAAGCAAAGGAAGGGAAATTTTCTCCGACACAGGTGGCAAAGCTATTTAAATGGCAAAGGAAGATTAAAGTTATTAAAAGGTTCAAACTGTCAATTTCTTCTAAGTCCAACCTATTGATATAGGGTTATGTTCCAGTTTAATAAAGCAGGAAATGAGCTGAGAGGTAGTAAATTGATAACTGCTACAGAGTAGGATTGATGTTTAAAATGGAGCAACTAGATTTAATTATCATAGATGTAAAGGATTGAATAAGATTCTGCCAGAAACACAAGTTAGTATTTTGTTTTTGGCTCAGCCAATATTTCAGTGCATTCCTATTGCTCATGAAATACAATTTATCAATACATTCTCTGTCCTTGAACCCTATTGAGATACATACATAATCCTTCTCAACACAGCACATTAAGCACAATTGTCACTTTATGCCTAAAATAAAGTCTTTGAGATAATTTAATATAACAAAATATGGCTTAACATAGACTGATGATATTTGCTTACATTTCAATAAAAAAGCTCTAATTAATGTTAATATCCAAAATAAAGTGTGAAGATGGATGGTATACCTAACCTTATTTACTTTTTGTGGAAACCAAAGGACACAAAAAATTAAGTGACTGACCCCAAACCACTGAATAATCTAAGAATAAATTCTTATTCATTGACTCTACATATGTTGACCAACATATATTACTTCTTTGATAACAACTATTTTCTTGAATGACTTATTTTTCTCAACTATGTATTACCAAGGACTCTATTGTATATGCAATGATATATTAAATAATGTAAAAGATATCCAGAAAATTTTGTGCTACAGTTGCACCTTTAAAAAATTTAGATAGTATAATCACTTTCATTTCTATTGGTTATAATGTATAATTTTATTAAGACTATTAATATTTTGTATAATTCTCTCCTGTATTTCCCCATTGAAAACAGAATCATTGCAGATCAATCACACCAAGATATAATCAGTTTGATTTTTTATCATTATAAAAAATGTAAAGGAAAAATACTAAGTGTAGAATAGTTATTTTAATTATTTACATTATCATTTTAATGATGAATTATATAACATAGTCAGTCTAAACAATTTTATCAACTTTATTATATGAAAAACAGTAACTCAAGTTTCCATAGACATTATCTCAAGCCTACATTTCTGGGATTACTGTGTAGCTGTAGACCAAATTTGAATTTTTAGGAATGTAATTTTATGATCTCCCAAATAGTTTAGGATAATATCGAACTTAGTGTAACAGATACTGGCTTTCCCAGAAAGTAGCATTCAAGGCAGTTACTTTAGTTAATGTTTTAAATAAATTAATCTGTTGTGTACCACTCATCATATCACATAAATTACAACACACAATATAGTCTACATTCATATGAATTGTTTTAAGTTTGACCATAACATGAAGGTAATGGATATTAATCATGATGTTACTATGTGATATATTATTTGCTGGTATTCTCTGTCTCAAAATCCATGGGAAAATAGATATTAATATATTGCAGTGTGTGGGGAAAACATACATATGTTTTCTAGGTAATAGGCTTACCAAAGATAGGAGAAAATGAGGTAAGGAATAATTTTCTCTTAAGCCAATTGAAAATACGAGAACATTTTCAAATTAATCTTTTCATTCCATCTGCCATCTTCATGCTTTATGCATCAAATGTTCTACTGTTCTCAGTCATTTTTTACTTACAAAATATTATCCATATCCTTCTCTATTAACCCAAGAGCCCTGGCATATGCACTGCTTCAGTGCTTACCTACTAGGATAAAATGTCCAACAAATTTTGTCTGAATACCGCCCTTCTGTCTTCTCACTCACGTGTGACATCCATTTGTTATCCTGCAAGATACTGGTCTATTCCCTGCTGTGAGTACCCAAAGACCTCTCCACCTTGAGTTTATGATGCAAAGTAACCTAGCTATTTTGTGTTACATATGTTCCTTTTGTCTTTGTCTTCCCATACATATTCTGCCAGTATCAAAATGCAAATAACAAACTAAAATGGGATGAATATCAATATTATTTGTCACCAGTATGTTGTTTTTTATCACATTGTTGATAGACTACTTCTAAACTAATGTGACTAATAGTGACATCATGACAGCCATTTGTGTTCCTTGCAAAAAAAGAAAGAGGATGATTTTCTCATACTTAGATCACCTTCTGATCCTTAGATCATCTTTTGCTCTTTTGCTGACAGATCTGATCATTTCCCTGAGAGCTACATGTACATTTGGGTAAGTTAGGGGAAACTGTAGCCCCTGGTGAGGATGTTGAACCACTTGTACAAAAATACCTGTCTCTTTACTTATCTTCCGGGACTTACATACCCATCTCTTTACTTATCTTCTGGGACTTAGGGTAGGGGAAACACGAGCCAAAGAGTATGTAAAGGTGTTGCACCTCAAGCCTCTATTTGTGATCTGGTAATCAATAACATTATTAATCCAAATTGAGTTAAGAAATAATTTTCTATGTGAACCTAACCATAGAAAGATTAATTTCCTAAATTTCAGTTAAACTTAAATAAAAGAAATCTTAATGATAATATCATTATATTATCATTATATTAATGACAATGATAATAACAGTATTAATTATAAAAAGACAATGAACCAAGCATTGTATTGCGTTTTATATAAATTATTTTGTTGGTACGCATTACCGTATTTGTAACAAGAAATTGAGAGTGAGGTATATTAATTTGTTCACAGTTGTCACTTATAAGCAGAAGTATTATCATTGGCTAAATTCACAAACTATTGAACAGTTCCACAAGCAGAGGACATTCCCAGAAAAGGGCAGATGAAACTTGGAAAGAACAGGTGTAATCTATAAAGGTGGATATTAAGTGGGTCATTACACATGAGAAAAATAGACTTCAAGAAGTTAAAGAGACTACTTTTGTCAAACTTAGAATAGTGAAAGTCAACACATAAATAGAAGACAATATACACTGAATCCTTTATCTTTATAGAGAAGGAAAATCAGACTAGGTTCTATAACTTGCTAATTAGGATTAAATATCTCTATAGTAGGACAAGAATTCACAGGAAAAAAAAACCTGTTCTCTCCCACCACCACTATATTTATATACCATATCTATTTTTATGTACAGCTACATTAATGAACTTCAATTGATTCAAGATTCTTATTGTGGATCTCAGCTGCCTCAGAAAGTATCAGTAAGCAATTCTTATGTTTTTATTTACTGCTTTAGTGATAATAACAGCTATATGTCAAGCATTGTGCAAAAAGTTTTATGTATATTTTCATATTCAGTTCTTAGAACAACCATACCAATAAGGTAGGTTTTATTATCAACATTTGGAGATAAGGAAACTTCTGTTCTGTGACGTTAAATAACTTGTCCAACATCTTGGAGCTGGTATGTTAACACCGAGATTTGAACTGAATTATTTCTCTGAAAAAGTATTTGGTCTTAATAAACGCTGTATAATATTGCCCCTTTTAACTGCTTTGAAACAAGTTCATTGTTATTCTGATAACACATTATTGTCAAATTATGTATCATATTCTCTAAACACAGTCACATGCATAGATAAATATAACTCATAATGTATATTACTATAGAAATTTGGTTCCTTTTAAAAGCAATATTTACATTTTATTTATACTCCGTGCAGTTCCTAGATTACCATGGATTCTTAATAAATATTAAATTACAACCATAGATCATTTAACAATAAAAGTTTTAGCATCATGCAGTTAAAAACCAAAGCAGTAGAATTCACTTTAATGTTACTATACACAAATTCTCATTTGGTTTTGATCCACACAGACTGCTGCTATACAAACAGAAGGACAGATGTTGCAAGACAATTCACCTTTATAGGTAGATTTAATTTACACTATGCTGGAGTGAAAATGTTTAACAGAGCTCTTTAATTTTTCTGCTATATGAAAAATATAATAATCACAAAATAAAGCCCTATCTTTAAATGACAGGTCTTTATATAGTGTAATCTAGAATGCCTGTAGGGTGTGGTAGTGGTAGTTGGGAAGGGAGGTGATATGACCTGTTTTATAATGTACTACAGGGATTCGTGATGCAATTTAAAAAAATTAAAAAAAAACAAACAAAAAAAAAAACAAAGCACTTTACATGTGAGGTTTCCCAGTCAGCAAAGACAGAGTTTGTTTCAGGCATAAAAACACGTGGTCCCTGTGTCAAGAGAAAGAACTCCACATTGCTTTGAAGCACCCCTGGCAGTTGATAATGGAGAGCTGTTGGCAATGATTATGGAGGCAGATGCTTACCTGTACTCCTACAGTGTACAATCTTGGCTTGA
>RJWJ010047859.1:0-10807 GCA_004363605.1 Indri indri | reverse complement strand
TCCCTTCATCCTAGTCAAATAAGTTGCTTCATCAGCTGTCTCCCTCCCGTTTCTTCAAATTCTCCCCCCTAATGGGACCTTTCTATGACTTTGAGATTCCCCCTTTTCTTATGTTAGAAAGCACAAGAACAAAATCTCTCTGAACGTCCACGTTTTTCCCATTTACTCTTTTTTATGCTCCAATCAAGATAAAAATCTTGAAAGAGTTGCCTACATATAAGGTCTCCACTTTCTCACCTTTTTCTCCAGAGTGTGTAAAATGTATGTACAGCTTAAAGATGACGAATCCCTTGGTACTCACCACCACACTTAAGAATAGAGTAGTACTCACAGATACCTTTGGCGCCTGCCACGGCTCTTTGATTATAGTCACTTCTCTGCCCCGGAGGAAACCTATCCCGAATTTTCTGTTTTTCATTCCCTTTTCTATAATTTTGCATTGTCTAGTTTTGACTCTTTGAATTTTACATATATGGACTCATATACTTCATGTGTTATTCCATGACATATTTCTTTTACTCAGAAACTTTAGAATTCATCCATCCAGATGAATGAAGCCACAATTCATTGATTTTTATTACTAAGTAATGTTCTATTGTGTGACTACCACAATCTATCCATTTACCAGTCAGTCGACATTTAAATTTTTATCTGTTATTAAATTTATGTTGAAGGTTAGTGAGTATAGACTTCTAAACATTTGTGATTCTTTTTAATAGCATGTAAAAATAGTTTTTATATCGACATTATTAAAATAAAAATGTATGTGTTTGTAAAATGAAAAATTATCAATTTTCAGGCTTTGGTTATAATTTCTAGCTTTTGCTATCTTTGAAATTATTTTACAATATCAGCAAATTTGTAAGATTTTTGAGAAAGAAATGAGGTTTTAAAGGTACATATTAATGGAAATTGTAATATCTGTTTCCATCAAAATATAGTTTAGAAGACAAATTGTTTTGCATGAAGTTTTAGTTAGATTTTAGTAGAATTCACTTTCAAAAATAATCATTGATGGCAAATATTTCTCTCAATCCATTATTTATAAACACTTTATAATTCAGACTACTTAATGTTAGTGAAAAAACAAACAAACAAAACAAATTAACTGTTTTCATGTGAATCTCAAACCAATGGAAACATACACTGTTTTTGTCCCGATCCAGGAACATGAATAAAATCTACATATGAAATAGTTATTTGTGTGGGCCCCATCTGTGCACTCCAGCCACTAAAATCATTAGTTTTATCTTCTGGAAACTTTTACTGTAAAAACAAATAGGCTTCTTCACAAACGAGTTCTTCTGACTCAAAAAAGCAAAGCCAAGAAAGTTGCTAATGTCATGGAAAAGGGACACGTCAAATACAAGAAACCAAATCAGCATGATTGATACATAGCAATACTCTGATCAGCTGGCAATGTTTTGATCAGAGCCCTACATCAAAAAGTTGGGGTTGTAGAAGGATGCTGTAGTCAGGTTAATGGTGTTTCTTTTTAAATTCAGAACTCTTTATCTTTTTCTGAATTCTTAGGATTTTTTTCATCTAATTGGTACAATTGTTTTAAGAAGTCATCGCACTAAAGTTTCAAGTATAGATGTAGCACTACTTTTTAGATTATCATTATGGACTACTGAGATTATAGTGGCCTATAAAATGCAGAGTTGCTAATGGCAGGTAAGTTTCATTAACAAATATTAGGGGAGTTTATAATTTTAAATTACTTTAATCCACAATAGGATTGTTTTTAATGAACAAATTCTCATATTTAGTGAATGAATTCTAAAACAGACCAATTTAATACTATCTAATAGTAAATTTAATGGTATCTTTGTGAGTTTTTTTTTAAAGCAAATGCTTTATTACCATTTTTAAAATGGAAACATTAAGGTAGCTATTTCAGAGCTCATGAGAAATGCTGAAATAGGAAAAAAGCTCCTAGGAACCATTTTAGACAATAAGAGGAAGTAAAAAAAAAAAAAAAATAACAGCAACAGTCTTCTTGGCATTCAAGGCACAAATAGCAACATATGTTAATTTTAAATGACTAATTTCTGATTAAATTAGGCTTGCCCGTATTTGGGATGACATTAAAACGTAATTTATAACTACGTGCTCACCAATAGGTTTTATTTTGAAGCCGTGTAAAATGTACCGTTTGGGTGTGCTCAGCAGCACGTGCTCCGGGTCTCAATCCGTGTTGTACCACACTCTGTTGACCCATTTATCCATCTGTGGACATGTGGGTTGCTTCTACATTTTGGCTATCGTGGATATTGCTGCTATACATATCAGCGTACTAACACACTCAGGCTTTCTAGACCCTGCTCTCAATTCTTTCAGTTATATACCCAGAAGTGGAATTGCTGGATCATATTGTAATTCTATTTTTAATTTTTTGAATAACCCTCATACTGTTTTTTATGGCAGCTGCACCATTTATATTCCCACCAGTGGAAACTTGTGTTATTAAGTTGTTTTAAAATACAAAGCTAAGGCCGGGCAAAGGCTGGGCATGGTGGCTCACACCTGTAATCCCGGCACGTTGGGAGTCCAAGGCAGGAGGATTGCCTGAGGGCAGGAGTTCGATGCTACCCTGAGCAAGAATGGGACCCCGAGACCCCATCACTATAAAAAATAGAAACATTAGCCAGGCGTGGTGGCATGCACCTGTAGTCTCAGCTACTCGGGAGGCTGAGACAGGAGGATCCCTTGAGCCCAGGAGTTGGAGATTGCTGTGAGCTATGATGGCGTCACTGCACTCTAGGCCAGCTGACAGAGCCAGACTCTGTCTCAAAAAAAAAGCTCTTTTGAATTTTATCTCTGGTTCTTCTGAATTCTACTTTTTGTTTGTTTGTTTTGATCTCTGTCTATCCTACTGAGACTATTGACACATTTCTCGGGTGTTTAGTGATCTTCCTCTCTTATTCACATTTAATTTTCAAGTATTAAGAAACTGATTGGGAACTGTTTCCTGGATGAGACTCGTTAATTGCTGGACTTCGGTATCTGATCGGGCTCTTTTAGTGGGTATCCTCAATTCTATCTGGAGGGCTTTTCTTTTGGCCTCTTTAGATTTTCTGGAAAGAAATCCTCCAGGCGAGTATAATCAGAGTAGAGAGAGCGGGCTGTGGGTTGTCACCATTCGACACGTAGGTTTTTCAGTACGGAACCTCTCCCTGTCTCTCGGTATCAGTATATGGTATTTCTGCCCTCGCCTGTGCCTCGCATCCCGGAGGTTGAAGTCTCTCCGTAGACTAAGCCTGTAGTCTTAATCAGCAATCATCCTGCTGGTGTGGGGGACAGTTTCCAAGGCTCTAATAGCTTTTTATACAGATCTCAAATGAATTCTCTTGCTCTTAGTTCCATAGTCCTACCGCCTCAAGCCCACTCTCAGTTTCAGAAATAAATGGTACCTCTATTTCTAATCCTAATTCTAATTTAGGGTCTTGGAGCGCTGATCAAATTTTGGAGTTCCCATACCAGAAACAGGTCTCAACTTTCCATTTTCTGTTAAAGTAGTGAGCAGTCATTTGTGTGCTTTCTGGCCTCTAAACAGTACCGTTGGTGGTATCTTCACCTGATGGCTTTGTCAGTCTGTGACTTTCCTTTTTAATGACTTTACTGACATTTTAGTGGTGCAGAAACAGCAATCCACTGAAGTGACCTGGGTATTGTGTCTGTGCTAGCCTCTAAAGTTGATTCTCTGGCTTTTCTGAAGAATCTTTTCTCCACTTACTATCTCTGAATACATTTCTTTCATGCTTAAACTTGCCCGCAGTGTCTTCTCTTATTTGCAATCAACAATCCTGACTAATATAGTGCTAAATGATGATTATAGGTAAATTAGTGACACCAACACTAAGTGTTATACAGTAGGTAAACATTTCTAAATGATAAAACTTAAGCATTTTTAGCAAAAAAACCAAAAATCTGTGGTCAGATAACTTTAGAAAATGTACATTTTGTATCTCCTCTTTATAGCTTTTCAGTACATATTAGCATATTAATCCTACATTAAGGAGACTTCTTTTAACTTTGTTTAACCTTTTCTTCCCAAACTTTTTTACGAAGGAAAGGAAAACTTACAAATGTTTTACAGAAAACAGTGCAAAGAATATTGGACTAGATAAATATAAGCTGGGGAATTTGGAGAGGTTTAATGAGTCCTAAAGTCGTGCTTCTAAAACGTGTTTGTTTTTATTTTTTAAATCAAGAAACAATGCAATACCAATGAAAGTACAACATAAAATTTTTAGAGATGCAGCTACAGTGGAACTTACAAATGTATAGCTTGAACTGTGTTTCTATAATATGTATGTATCTGTGTGTATCTACCTATTGATGTTGACATATACCTATATATCTGTCTGTCTCTATATACGCATACATATGCATGAAAATAAATAAACAAGTGTGCAATTAAAGAAGCTAGAGAAAGAACTGGTAAACCCAAATAAAGATTTAAGAATAAAGGAAAATACCAGCTAACATTCATGACTAAAGTACCTTTCTTCATCAATCACAACCATAAGTTGACTATGGATGTAAGTGTTAGGCAAAAATCAATGAAAGCATTCTGTGAGAAGTGATTGGCTACATAGAATTTACAGTAAAGAGTATTATTTATTTTATTATTATTTGTATTTTTGTGTTATACATTGTTTATATTAGTAAAATTTATAGCACACTTATGTACACATACAAACACAAATTTTTTAAGAGAGCAGCTTACTACCACTGCACTGAATATATAGCAAAACACGTGATACCATCTTTCTAAAAAATGTGAAAAATTTTTGAATTTCAAAACACAATTCCTGATGGGTTTTAGATAAGTAATTATAAACTTGTTCACTTTTGCATAACATAGTTTTATAATCTAACAGAAAATATGTGAAAGAAAATAGCATTTCTACTGGGTCGAGTGGCCAGTAGATGGTTTGATTTTCCAATCGGACAAAATTTGAGATCATTCATATTTGTTTTGAATTTTATAAGGCTCAAGTCAAATAGCAGAAGTTTTCAGGAAATAATTTTACTTGCCCTCCATATTACCTTTTTTCTGGAACTCTCTCTCCAATTCGCTCAAGATTTTAAACATAATTGGTTGACATAATATTTAAACAACTGCCAAATCAACATGGACCCTTACCAGAAAATACACCATTTCTTGAAATTCCACATATGTGTAGGATTCTTCTCTATTAGAGTAATGCAATTTAATCCTAAAAGGTCCTAACAGATTATTTTTTCACAGTATTCTGTATATTTTCCAGAAGGGTCATCAGTTCGAGAGATATTCCCTTTTCCCTTAAATGTTGTTGTCTGCTATGAAGAAACACAGAACATCTTTCTCTTGAGAAAAGTTGAATATAACAATGTTTTACTGGCAGTGGAAAGAAGGAAAATATTATTTTAAATTGGGTCAAGAGCATAAAATTTCTTCTCCTGGCCAAACGCAGTATCAAGATAAAATTTTATTTTAGGGAAAAAACAATCAAAGCTAAAATATCCTTTGAAATATGAAGGGCATTCTTGTCAAAGAAAAAATGTGTAAGAGCTTTATAATTTTGAAAATGGCTACACATATATTAATATTATTTGATTTGATTTTCCTAAGACCTCAGAAAGGGTGGTAGTGCCAAGTGAGAGATCTAAAAATTGCATTTTATACTTGTAAGAGAATAATGTACAAACTAGAATGTAAATTTATTGATTATAGTAGCTGATATATTTTTCCACTGACCGGGAATTTGGTCTTCTTCCTCCAAGACATTTCTTATAGGAGGTATCTAGGAAATGGAATGAACAGTCAGTAGTTTACTTGACAAACATGAAGACAGAGAAAAAGATAATTGTAAGGGGTATTTCACCCACAATTATCAATATATCCCACAATACAGAATGTCTCTATAGTGAACAGAATATTCCTATCTGTTTGATTCAAGGTCATTCTTCTCTGGGTAGTGCTAGATACACACTGATGACTCTTGATCTTTGGGTCTCAGTTCACTGTACTTGAATGTCGCACACTTCGGGTGAACATGTTCCTTTTTCAGATTCGTTACAAAACAAAAAAGTCATAGGCTTGGACCTTGGGAAGCTTATGGAGAACTTAGACAAGTAATTCAACTTATTACAATATAGTATCATAAATATTATGATCAGGACCAGACAGAAATAAAGCATCCCCCGAGAAAGCTGATTAGGTATTTGGTTCCTCTTCAAACTGATGCTAAGTATTTGTTCCACTTTTCTTTGGGGAGAAACCACAGTTTTGCACAGACCTTTGGGAGGACACCTGCTGGCAGAGTATTATCCTAAGCAGTTCAGCTCTGACTTCGATTTGCATACCCCATGGAGCAGAACAAAATCCAGAAACTAACCAAACCCACCTTCTTCGCAATTTAGAAAGGATTTATTGCTATTCAAGCATATTCCTGGGTCATCCCATTCCTAGAAGCCCAGCAAAGTAGTCATCTCCACCACAGGCAGCATTGACAGACACAATTTTCTCTATCTGCAACGCTTCTGAGATGTTTAAAATCTTGAAGACTGGGACCCTGGACAACGGCCTCCCGACGCTTCGCTAGTGCACTCGAGGCTCTGATGATGTTTTATACCTACAGTGGTGGGAGGGGAGCCCAGAAGAGAGCCACCAACATCACACTGAGGAAGTAAATAAGGCAGGTGTTCTAAGGAGACAATCACATGCAAGCCAAAGGTGAAAAGTCAAGTGGCAGTTACGTAGGCAGCAAATTGGTGGCTAGAGGGAACACGGCATGGAGTACCATGTGTATCGTTCACTTTGCCTGGAACAGAGTGTCTGTATGGAGTTGTGAAGACGAAGCTGGAAAATCAAGCAGGGTCCACGAGTTTACACCTTCCTGAAAGCTATGAGGTGTCACTGAGGATTTTAAGTAGAATACCATAATCTTCTTTATTTTAAAAAGATCACATTGGCGACTAGGCAAGGTGGGGGCCTGTGTGGAGGAGTTAGACCCCATGGGCCTGAGACCAACGAGGAGGCCAGAGCAAGGACTGAAGGGTAAAACCAGAAATGAGCAGCCAGTTGCAGGAAACATACAGGAAGGAGTTTGACGGGCGTTGGTGACAGATTAGATGAGAAGGGTGTGGAGAGAGATTCTGGCTTGGGAAATGCAGGGATGGTTTTACCATTCACAAAGATAGAGAATATATTAATATTCATGGAAGGAGGTGCAGATTTGGTGAGAAACAGAGTGGGGAAGAGGTGTTGATTGTTTTGCATGCCTATCTCCTCGAACATTTACTTTTATTTTCCAACACAACTTAAAATAAATGGTTTCCAAACCCTCTTCAAGGAAGAGAAAGTAAAATGACTCAATGACTAATGAAAGCCTCTGGGCATTTGGAGAACTTTTACCTCCAAACAAACGAATTTCTGTTTCTGCCCCTAACTAACTTCTAAACCTGTCTTGATCCTCTTTCCTTTTGCATTTCCTTATCATGATCTACAAAAAATGACTTCCTAAATCCTGCCCATCTATTTATCAGTGTTTTCAAGTTGCATTTCAGGATTGAATTGTTCCCCGAGCAACCGCCATCTCTGTTCATTTTAACTTTAGCATTTCTATGAAGCTCATGACTCCTCTGTGGTTAACTTGCGAAAATCCCGGATGTCTTTCTCATAAATAGTTATCATTTTCACAATTTAATTATAAATTTCTTTAGAAGTTCAAATTTCTTGGTATGGTGTTGGCATATTATTGTCTAAGGGGTAAATCTGAGTTAATTGACTTCTTGATAGCCTTCATTCTGATAACGGGAAGTAAAACAGATCTCACAATAAACCATCAAATTTTAAGCTTGGTGGGCAGACTTAATGGAACATTTTAACGTGCAGCCACTTTCTAAAGTATATAACGTAATAGGATATTTCAAATTCTCTCAGAGCGCCATTTTTCTTCAATATCTACTCCCAATTTTTGTGTGTTTTTTGTTTTTTTATAGCATAAAGCATCATAGGAAATTATGATTTCCTTTTTAAAGGAGCTGTGGTTTTACTTTTTTGGTGATCAGGAAAAAATGATGGAAGTCTGATACCTGTCTGAAAAATTCTCATGAAATTTACACTTTAAGTAGACACGGAACAGTGTTACATCCGCACATCCCTACCTGTGCTATAGCGCTGACTGTCTCTCCCCTTATGATAATGTGTGAGTTAAACATTAGTCATCTGTTTAACTCTTAGGAGTCTTAGGCTTGAAATTTAAAAGATAGTCCTTATAGCGACCATGAACACCTTTCTCATCGGTAAAGACCTCTGCTTCTTAATCTATAAACTTGATGTAGACTTGTTATGGAGATCCAATAAAATAATGTGTGTGAGGAGATTTTTAAAGGAATACATCATATTATTTTTATGGGCATATAAAAATACCCTAATACTATCAAATTTGGAGAGAGCTTATCTTAGGAAAACAATGAGGTCTTTCATAGAGGCTTCCTTTTCTGAGAATGGTTTTAATGTAGCCAAGAAAAGTCCCAATAAAAATTCAACAGGTGTCAAGGGTAGTATGAGTTATTTAAATAAGAATGAGTTTTGTTCTAGCAGGCTGTTAAATTGCTTGTGTATCATCTTGACATGGCAAAGGTTTGGTTTTAGGCTTTTTTAAGGTAGGTATAGTTCAGTTTTTCTCTGAGTTCTAAGGCAAATCCTTTAGAACTGGGATGTAGGATTTATTTCTAAAGTGTGGCCCTTCTGGGGTCTCTGTGGAAAGTCTGAAGTGTTTATCAAGGTCCTCTAACTTGTCAGGTAAGGTCTTGAACTCCCTGTGTCTTCCCTGCAACAGGCAGCCACCGAAGTCCGTACTCAGTTCTTTGTGGTTTCTAGCAATTGTTTCCCTTGGGTATCCTTGGCGGCTTCCCTCGCACATGCTCCACTCAAGGATCAGCCAGGTATTTGAAGGTAGTTTATGCACAGATTTGGGGGGCTCATCTCTACTATGGGTTTCCTCCTTCCTGGACTCTGTACCCACTTTGGCAGGCCAGCAGAATGGCTGCTTTTCGCTTGAGCTCTGTCCATGCGTGCCTTGCTGTCTGAAGAAAGCTCTCAGGGAAAAGCTGAATAAACATGGATCTTACCCTGTGCAGTCACCTTCCTTCAAGAGTCGAAACGCATTTTGTGTTTGCCCAATGTCATTCACCCTCCATTACCTTTCAATGATTCATTTTTATTTTGTCTAGAGTTTATAATTTATACCCCTAAGTGGGTTAGTCTGATAATAAATCGCATGACTTTTTGCGAAGCTGGTTGGAGGGCAGGGTCAGACTAGAACCTGTTGATTCCCCCAGTGCATTTTTACTATTTGACCCATCCTGCCCTGCTGAGCTTTTCTTTCGAGGGTCAGATTTCTATTCCTTGCCATGTTATGGGAAAATAAGAGGCGAATATGATATTAACATAGCGATTTTTAAAATATAAGTTTAGTAGTAAGGAAAATGACATGAGATTGTTTCTAAAAAAAAAAAAAGAAACTCTCCAAGGAATTAAATAGCTTCAAATGTTTGTGAAATATAGTATCTTAGCATGAAAGTATAAACATCACTGATAGAATTCTGATCAACGAACATGATTTTGTAAATCAAACATTATTTCCAGAAATTGTTTAAGTTGTCTTTGGTTTGATTTAGCATTGATTAAAATTAAAATTTTCTCATTATCTTTTTTTGTCAACAGTAACAGGATTAAACGGAAAAAAAAAACTGCAAGAAGATATAGAGCAAAGCTTGACAAATGCTATGGGAGATTTAGTAACTATTATGATTCAAAATGGCTATTTTCTCTTCTTCACAGAGGAAATGAGATACCTCCTGGTGGAACAATCAGAAATGATACCAGAAGCCATGTCTTCGCAAAGCCAAAATGCTCTATTAAAGGCTTAGTTGTATTCTATCAAGTTGAGAATTAATCTCACTGATAAAAAAAAAAAAAAAAAAGAATTTATCACTTTGGGAGTCCAAGGCCAGTGGATAGCTTGGGAGTTTGAGACCAACCTGGCAACATAGTGAGGCCGTATCTCTACAAAAAATAAGAAAAATTAGCCGGATATGGTGGCACATGCCTGTAGTCCCCACTACTTGGGATGCTGAGGCAGAAGGATTATTGGAGCCAGGAGTTCAAGGCTGCATGAGCCATGATTGCGCCACTGTACCCCAGCCTGCGCAGCAGAGCGAGACCCTTCTCTAAAAGAATTCATGACCAATAGTACCTACAGGCTTTTGAGGAGAGCATTATGTCAATCATTAGAACTATCACTTTCATTTTTATGTGGGTGGTAAATCCTAATTCCATAATTTAATTTTTTCTTCCATCTGATAATCTTTGCAATATCCCAGAAATGGAAAATTTTCCCGTGTGCTTCATAGAGGCAGCTGTGTAGCTGGATTACCTGCATGCAAGTCCTGGCTCCAATACCAGCTTTGAGACTTTGGGCAAATTACTTAATCTCTCTGTGTCTTGGTGTCTTTATCTAGAACATAAGGAGAAAGACACTGCCTTACTGCGTTGTGAGGATGATATGAGATTGTGCATATAAAGCCCTATCATCCTTGCCTTCTGCAAAAACATGGCTCTTTCATAGACTGAGCCTAAAATAATCTTGTTCCATAAAATATTGAAATCTCACTGTAACTTTCCATGAGTGGGTTGACTTTTTATCAATCTCTGCTCTGTTGTATCCCAGGCAAATGGTTTTTGTCTAAAGCGCCTAAAGGACTTTGTTCAATGGTCACTATACTTGAAAGTAAGTCCTTTTTTTTT
>RJWJ010047858.1:0-10809 GCA_004363605.1 Indri indri | reverse complement strand
TCCAAAAAAAAAAAAAAAAAAGATTAACAAGAGTGTTGAAATTCTAATTGGGATTGCTTTAAATTTTACATACATACTTTATTGTTTTGTTTTTGTGAATGACATTTTTGACACCCAATCTTCCCATCCAAGAACCAAATTTATTTCCATTTGTTCAGGTCTATGCATACATCTTCAATTACAATTTTATAGTGTTCTTCATATAATTCCTTGAGCCTTCCTCATTACATTCATTGAAATTGTTCTACAGAATTATACTGGCTGATGTCCTAATGTTAAAATATCCAAGCATTTATGGTGTTAAACCTAAATTTTGTGTGTGTGTGTATGTTTTAATGCATTACTGGATTTTGTTTGCTAATATTTTATTTTAAAATATTCATCTTTATAAGTGATTTTGGTTCATGATTTTCTTTTCTCATTCAATTTTGTCTTTTTGGTTTCTGCATATTCTGTTCAAAAACTTAGTAATTTTATATCAAATAGTTACTCTAAAATTTATAAATTTGATGAAGAGAAACTTTCAGTACTTTTTTTTTGCTAAAAATATGAATTTTCATTGTACCAGAATAATCAGTACATGTGTATTGAATAAATATTTAGGACAATGTCTTGTTAAGGCCACAGACTTATGGTTGTAAATCAGTTCTTCCTCTCTCATGTAAAGACAGACCTGCATATTGAATAAACCTGGCACCTTAGCCTTACTCGTATGATGTTTGAATTAATTGAACTATCCGCTAATAAGTTCATCTCAACTGCATGGATTACAGCATCAGCAGAGGAAGAAGTTAGTTATTTTCCCCTCAAATTTGCAATGCTATGTAAGTAACTCCAACAAGTTGCATTTTTAATAAATTAGAGAATTGTTGTCTTCATTTCAGTTTACTCGGAAATATGTTTTTAATTATAACTGCCTTTAAGAAGTGTATTTGTAAAGCATTTACATTTATTCATATGCAGAGTATAAAACATTGTACTCACGTTAAAAAATTTAATTTCTTAAGCACCGTACACAATAAGTAGTTGGAACAAAAGTGAGCCCAAGTGTCACCAAAGTTATTTTATATACTGAAAAATTACATGATATCTCGCATTCCCGAAACTTGACATTATAATATAAAAGTGCTAGACCAACTGAGAAAGCTAAATAGAATGTCTTAGAACTATCATTTAATTATTGGCTTCACATAGCTCTATATAGATAACACTAAAGAATTTACTGATTGAGCCAGGCACAGTGGCTCACGCCCATATCCTAGTGTTCTGGGAGAGCAAGGTGGGAGGATCACTTGAAAGGTCAGGAATTCAAGATCAGCCTGAACAAGAACGAGACCCTATCTCTAAGAAAAAAAAAAAAAATAGAAAAATTAGCTGGCTGGGGCTGTGGTGCACACCTGTAGTCTCAGCTACTGGGGAGACTAAGGCAGGAGGATCACTGGAGCCCAGGAGTTTGAGGTTGCAGTGAACTATGATGATGCCACTGCACTCTATCCAGGATGACAGTGAGACTCTTTCTCAAAAAAGGAAAAAAAAGAGTTATTGAATGAAAATGTCACAATTATTCAAAAGCTGAAATAAGAAATAAAAAAGAGACCCTAAAGCAATTATGATACATGTGAATCACTGATATAAACTTATCTCAATATCAGTGGCATTCTATTAAATAATATTAAATTCTAATGAACCCCAAAATCACCTACAGAAATGGTGAAAAATTCATTCTCTGGTACAACCTATAAATTATATTTTAAAGTCATCTTAAATAACTCCAATGCAGGAGCTATCAGAGCACATTTCAAAAAATACTATGTTAAATGGCCCAGGTACATTGTTCTACAAATATTGATGGCTACATATCAACATGCCTCTTTGCTGTAGACATAATTTTCTGGTTTCCTAATATTTAAATTATGACATTCAAAGGATATGGGAAAATCATAATGATGAACATGGTGGTTTCAGCAAACATTATATTAATTTTTAATGTTTTTTGTACGAATTATACAGTGCTCCCCTTTTTAAAAGTTGTCAATCCAACCATGGATGTTCTCTTCAAACATCATATTCAATTAAACATAACATCTCCATCTTTCAATGCTTTGAAATAATAGAAGATAATGTTTTCTATTTAAAAAATGGCTATGAGGAAAGCCAGGCAGGTGTTTTAACTACTTTAGGGGTGTGTGTATGTGTGTGTGTGTGTGTGTGTGTATGTGTGTGTGTGGTAATTATCCTTGTTCTATTAAAAACTCCTCAAATTATATCAATTGCTACTATTAAGCAGTATATTTGTACATGTGTGCTTACAGTATGTGGAGATAAAACGTGGAAATCCCCATAAGTCCTAAGGAAGAAAGACTTATGCTATACCACCTTGCAACTTTTTATCTTTATTTTGAAGACACCAGACTATACCAGCTAAATGACTGTAGGTCCCAATGGGCAGCATTGTACACAGGCAATTGGAAGAGATTTATTCTTATCTTTTGGATTGTAGTCACTTCTTCACATTAGCGGCTCCATAGAGAGGATAGAGAAAGTAAGAACTCTGGAACAATATGTTTGGAGGACTGTATTTTTCCTTGAGCAGCCCTTGTTCAAAGATGTTTTACAAACTATGATGTATCATTCACAGAATAATTATCTAAAGAGTTAGAAAATATGTAGCACAGTAGAAGATCCATTTTATTCTTTGATAATGACCCTAGCTGAAGGCCTGTTATGCATAAGAAAAGAGAAGGCCTGTTCTTAGTAATCTGCTCTCAAGTTTTACATTTAGAGCAAGACTCTACCATCCACCAAGGGAACAGGGAAGAGAGAAAAGTCTTCCAGACACCCCATCTGCTGGTCAGTCACGTGTGGCTAATGATCTGTAATTCATTCAACCTCTTTTAATTTTCCATGAAAATATAGATGAAGACTTAAAATGAAAAATATTTAATAAAACATAACAAATAAAAGCCTGAGAGCCAGACAATTGTCACATTCCAGGGATAAGTTCCGCTATTGCAACATCTACGAAACTGAAATTAAAATATCAGTTATGTCACACTCCTTGTCACATAAAAGAGAAACAGAGAGCTCCTAGTAGATGTCTTTCCCCAGAGCTCCTAGTAGATGTCTTTCCCCTTTTCAATATTTTGCCCCAGATCAGAATTCTGGGGTCTGTGCCAAAGGAAAAAACTGGGCAGCTGTCCTCCTGTCATGTGGATATTGCTTTTCGTATGGGCAAAATATGTAGCCCACTGAACAGCACAGTTCATTCTGTTTTTTATTCTATGATTTTTTTTTCTGGAAAACAACATACTAGTAAGCAAATGGAATTGGTAATAGCACATTGCAACATTGGTAGTGATGTTTCAACATGTATTTATTGCAAAGTCACTCCATCCCCACTCTGACCTTCCCCCAGTCCCCAGGAAAAGATGCTCAAATGAAGACAGAGAAGAGGAACACGAGGCCACGAGAAAGGAAATGATGTCATATCTCCTAAGGCAGAAAATGTGAAGCAAATATTGATAAAATTAACTGAATAATAATAGAAACATCAGTATATTAAAGTTCTATCATTCTAACAAAGTTAAAAGAAAAACAACAAACTTGGAAAAAAACATATGTTAGACTAATGGCAGGCAAATGTCAGTGTTTTTATCACCCAGATAGTCACTACAATTGGACAAAGAAAAAGAACAAACTCTCTAGAAGCAAAACAAAAAATCTGCATCTAAAATTTATAAATCTACAAATAAATGTGGCTTAGAGAACACAATAAAGCAATTGTATCAATTTAAACAAGTATCTTCAAGTAAAAACAAGGTACCGTAATTAATACATTAATGAAAACAAGGTACTATAATTAATCTAATAAATTAGTAAAAAAAATAATGCCAATGCCAGCAAGAATTCTGTATAATAGATTCTTTTATACACTGCCATTAAGGTTATAAATGTATATAACCTATCTGGGTAACAATGTGGAAATCAAGAATTCTATAAATATTTGTAGTCTTTGACTTGGTAATCCTAATTCTTGGAATCTATACCAGATAGCAATATCAAATAAGGAAAAAAGTCATACACAAATTTATTTATTGAAGCAACATTTCTAAAGGTAAATTTAGAAACTATATTACTATTTAAAGATAGAAGAGTCATTAAGTAAATTATAATAATTAACATTATGGATTTTTGAAAATTAAATAATAAAATGCATAGGTTTTACTATATAGAATATATATTATATATTATTATATAAAATATACTAATATAATCATTAACCTTGAAAAAATGAGAACAGAATATGCCAAAATGTTAACAGTGGTCATTTCTGGATCTCCACAAGTTACCACAGAGGTTCCGAGCTGTGGCTGTATGAAGGAAACTAAACATCTGCTTCCCAGTTGATTCTGATGCAGTCAGTGTACACTTCATGGAATCCTGGATAAAAGCATAAGTCCATATTCCAATAAAAACCAGACTTGTGTGATATACAAGGCCCTTCATAACCTGGTTCCTTCCCACTCTAGTTTCATCTCACACTCCTTGCCATACACTCTCAAACCAAGGAAAATGTCATTCCTTAAATCAAGGTTTCCTTAAGTGTGGACAAAGGTGAATACAACATCAGAAACTCTGGGGGTGGGACCTAGAACTCAGCATGTTTTGAACATGGCTGGTGACTCTGGTGCACCAAGATAGCCAAACAGAACCTCAGCTTGACTAAAGTTAGGACAGGTTTCTTCTTCACTTTTAAGCCCCTGGCCTCCCTTTTCTTAGAGCATTTAGTTTAGAAAGCTTGTCATCGTAAATACTTTCTCTGCCCATTTGAAATATATGTAAATCTCCTCCCAGCCTCCTCTTGCTGGTTTGCTCAAGGACCCAAGAACCATCTCTTTCAAATTTAAACATTAATGAAGATCCTCTCCCTATACCCCAGTCTTCATGGTGGGAGGATAGGAGCCTAACTTTGATTATTGCATCTTACTCTAAATTGTAAAAGTACTTTCTGTCATAAAGATAGAAAAAAATTTACTTTCTTTTGGGTAAGGTCAATTAGCAAGTACAGATGGCCTGAGAACAGATAGAAACCTTTGCAAATTCAGCGTAACTCCATATGTAGACATATCCCATTGATAAACTTCCCCGACACTCTCCAGTACTTTTCCACTATCTCACTTCAGTACTTAAAAACCTTTCTGCCTTTTGTTTCAATTCAGTTGAGTTCAGGTTCTCTCTCCTATTTCAATAGCTTGAGTAAAGTTTTCCTTGCCTATTTAACTTTACCCAGTATAAGTTTTGCTTTGACAACATTAATGTTGGAGGCTTCCATGACTATCACATGCTGTTCTCTCTGTCTGGGGAGTTTTCTTTTCCAGCCATATTGTTTACCTTTTCAACCTAGCCAGTACTTAAAGACTTAGCTTAATTCTCAAATCTGTGGAAAGTTTTCACTAACTTTCCCTGATCCTCTCTACTCTTCCCTCCTTAAATCCCAGTCAAATGATGGTTCCTCCACTTTGTTGTGTTATAATGAAAAGAGCATGTGTCTTGGAGTAATTCATACATATATCCATCTCACTGCATGCCAGCATTGTGGACTTAACAGAGCCTGGTTCTCTCAAGACTTGATGTGGCAATGATAATACTGCCATCTCAAGGTATGTTAACTGGATTGAAATGTATATTTTAAATGTACTTATTATATAAACCCATATTTGTTTTGCTTTGGGTTAATCAAATTTTTGTTTATTGAGTTTATGTGTAGTTTATTTAGGAGGTGGTACATGTCCTGAATAGATTTCTCCCACTTCCTCTTTGGAACTACACTTTCTCTGCCCACTAAGGCTGTCAATCATTTGATCCTGCCACTCTTAACCAATAGATGGGCACATGACATATACAAAAACACAAAGAGCTTGCTCCACAATGTAAATCAACAACACCAAGAAATTCTTGCTTTATAAAAGAAAAATTCAGCTGAAATAACGGGGATGCTAAGCGATGTAGGTGATATTTCTCCAGGTACAAACTCTTTACCCGCTTGCATACTAGTGACAACAGTTGGTGATTTTCAGTTTGTTCATGGACATATTTTGAGTAGCACTGATTGTTCTTCAGTCGAGGTATTGGTGGGTGAGTGATTCAAGTTAATCCAAAATATTTCACAGATATCTCCATACAATCATATGAAAGAAGATTAAGAGATGGCCTCTTTCTCCGTTTGAGATTGTGGCAAGTGAAAATAATGAGTCAGAAGCTGCAAAGAGGATATTAAAGTGAGAATAGGTCATTGACTATAATAAAAACTCAAGTAAAATAGATTCTTTAAAGAATGAAAAGAAAAATAAACCAAATGTAAAGATTTGAAATTAATACTACTGAAATTAAAATCAGATATTCTCACCTTTCAAATTAAATGAAACCTAAAACATATTTTTAGCCACAGATTTCTTCTTTAAAATCCTTCCTTTGATATGGAATTTAGAAAACAAAATTAAAAAAAAAAAAAACAGACATAAGTGCAGTTATCCTGATTAAGGTGATAGAGGTGGTTCCAGAGCCTTAATTACTTGTGCCCTTCCTAGTCACCCTGCCCCACCCATATACTCCTACAATGGATGTCATCCTAGAATAATTTCAACATCGCTGGACAAGATGATTTAAAATTCTGTTCTAGCTTCAAAAATCTATAATTTGTTGTATTTACTGGTTAGGATCATTAACCTCACTCATTTGTTAGAAAGCTCACACAAAGACAAATGGCTACAATAGACACATATATTTATTAGGAAAGCATTTCCCAAATGTATTTTTGTTTTCATCTAAGAATGAATAGGAAATATAAAATATGGGAAATATGTTCATTCCTACAGGATTAAAATTTAGATAAAAATATGGAATGAAATCCATGCTGTTATAAGCATAAAAGGAAAAATATTTTTCTCCAAATCCATCTTATTTGTACCAATGGAATGGCAATAAATTCATTCTGTTCAGTCCTAACATAAAATTTGGCCTTAGGAGAAGGCATTTAGTCAGTTCACTGTTCTGCCTGTGCACACTCTCCTCATTAAAGCAGATTTCAACACTCCAAATGACTTTCAGATCTCTGATTCTACTGCCAGCTGTTGCAATGCAACTCAAGATTTTGGCTATGAAAGGCATTATTGTCAGCTCAAATATTTATACTTTGGCACATCTTTTCAGCAGGTGCTACTTAGGAAGACAGACTAAGCATCAAGAGGCATTTCAGGTGCTAGAGAAAAGATATCTGAAATAAACTCACTCCTTTCATTGGAACAAATTTGATTCTTGCCACCTGCAACTTTTGAAGTTTAGTTTGGTCAATGCTTGAATCTTTGGTTGCTGTAGTAGTTGGTTTTGAGAGGCTGCCAGGTTTCAGTTTCCATACAACTATGTCATTGCTTGAAAGAAGAATGAAGGCTCTCCCCAAATTCTTTATGCATAACAGCATTGGTTCTAGCATTGCTAATTTGAAAGCTAACTAAAGAAAAAAAAAATTAAAAATCACATAAAAAATTGTGGGTTATTTGTTCCAAATAAAACAGTTAAAGGAATTCATGATAGAATGCTGGAAATAATAATTTGAGTGAATTAAATAGTTTCTTATGAAATGAGAAAAAATTTGAAAGCCACTAGAATGTGTTGGGGCAGAAAATTACAGCTTAGATTTTTTTCACTGCCTCTTATGCAAATGATGGCTTTATAGATCTGTTTGAAGTTTTGAGTTTTCATAGCTCGAGGTCACTTTCCATTTAATAATTCTCTCCAGAAAGAGCTAAAGAAAGTCTTACAAAGGACACCTGGCTTTTTCAGAGACCTGAGTTATTTCAAAATGGATTTCTAAATGAAATCACTATATTCACAGATGAAGGGCAGTCACATTTGGCCACAAAGGCTATATTTTACAGTAGGAAAATTTTCATCCCAAACCAATATTTTAAACACATAATTTGAAGCATAGGTGAATCAAAAACAATACATATACATATATACATATATATATATATACCACTTAGAGTTTTCCCTTAAAATTTCATTAAGTTCTGATAAAGGTAAATATTTTATTGGGAAAAAAGCCACCAAATTATTCCTGTGCATCGAAACTATCAATAAATGTTTATTTCCTGTGCTATATAATAAAATTTCTGCTAAGAGCAACACGATTTTTTATGATCTCCCCTTACCTACCCATTATCTCTGTCTCTGGCCACTCTTCCTTTTTATCCTATACTGAAAACATTTCCTCTTTAGCAAGTTTGTTAATATTGCATCCTATGCCTAAAATCCCCTAAGTATCTATTTTTCACCTTAATGATTCCAGCTCATTCTTTAAGTATCATCTAGATGTACTTTTCTTTCTGGGACATCTCCCCGAACATACCTTCTCCCCACTCCATCCTCATCTCACTGCAGCCTGTGTCTGTACATTCTGCCCAACATCTGTACCCATCCTACGTTTACCTTCCTGCTGTGTGAGTCTTCTTCTATGTCACTCACACACCGTGATAATTGTAATTAAGTCTTTACTCTCTGTTTTCTCATAAGAACCTCTGAATTCCTTGGATACAGAACCTATGCCTTGTTCCTCTTTGAATTCCTAGCACCTCCCTTTGCGACTGTACATGGATTAACTCATTAATTATCTGCTGAATAAATGTATAAATAGACACTTATACACCACTCTGCTATATCAGTGTTTTCTGTACGGGGACAATAAATCCTATTGCCTGTGTTCTGCTCACATAAATTGATCTGCTCTAAGATACTCTCGAAAGGAGATCATTTGGATGCTGCTTCTGACTCTACGAGGTTATCAACAAATGCACAGACGGTTTCTATATTTAGGTCTTATGTTTAAAAAGTGAATTGCTCTGCATAAAGTGCTTATTTTTGTGCCTAAGCCTACGCTTATGGATGAACGTATCTCATAATTCCTGCTGATGGGATAAGCAAATGTCATTTAAATATGGAAATGACTGCTTTTAATTGTAAGGTGTAGGCAGTGCTGTGAAGTAGAGCCCTTCATTCATCTGAAATCTTAGGCTAAGACCATCACGAAATACAAATGTCTTCTGAAGGCTTTTGTTTTATGTTATTTCTCTATAAACAAAGAAACAGGGCTGAGTTTCAAGTTAGGGTAGAGAAAAGAGACAGGAATAGCCTCAGGATATGAGACACAAGGGATTTTCAGCAGCATCTGAAACTTAGAAGCCAAATGGACCATGAAATTATAAACTCCTGGGAATTCACTGATATTTGGGAAAGGCCACTGGACAAATATGTGGCTTAGGATGCTGTGATTTGTTTGCAAGTGTGTGTGTGTGTTTGTGTCTGTGTCAATGTCTGTGTAAAATAATAGTGACTTCAGCTGACTTCTAAGATATGTATGACTTAACTTGCTGCAACTATATTTGATCGATAAATTAACATCAAGAATTATGTAGAACTTAGCCTTTCATAGTGTATTCTCAAAATTACACAATAACAGTAGTATCAGTATCAAAAAGTATGTACCTATAACAATAATTAGAAAAATACCTCAAAAGTGTGTTAAATATTATAAAATTTCAGCTTTAAGGAATAATAGGAAAATCTAAAAACTGAATTTTTTATTATTTCAGAAAAAAATTCACTCTCCTACATAGTCTAAAGAGTAATAAAGAATATTGATTTTTAATTTTACTGTGCCATTATTTTCACAACTTGCACCATCTTACAGTTATTCCAATATAATTCAAAACCACTAAAATATGTTAGTGAAGTTTTAATAAATGGTATGCTATCTTTTATTTATAAATAATTTAATATAAAAACAGCTATGCCTTGTGGCAGAAGAGTTTTTTTCAAAACACATTTTACTTTAAGTTTATCTATGAAATAAGCATGGTCCATTTTCTTGTACAGTTGTATAATAGGTTAGTAAACTTCTGTACGAAAAGAATGAATATTTTGAAATCAATTTAATAAAGAATGGAATTCAAAGAAAAAACTACCATAGTACTCTTTACATAGGACGAAGATTCTCTTCATGTTAAATGGTGGGACAGACGCCACTACAGTATGGACTAGCTATGTTGTACGTTGCTTTTCTTGTAAGTGTTTCTGTCTGGTGCATTTGATTTGACCTGTTCATGATGTGTCAAGATGAATCGTGTTATAGTGGTACTCCTGTGAGAATGCATAAGCTATAGGGTGTTTATGCCATTTAGCATCAGTGCTAAGCTTAAGAGTTTTTACATTATGTTTTATGGTATCTGGATTTTCTCCAAATCTCTTGAACTTCCTCATTGTAATGAGATCACATTTTTGCCAAGAAACCTGAGTCATTTACAACCACAAGCAATTAAGAAAACTATATATATATATATATATATTTCATATATATGTATACACACGCATATATATATCTCCAGCTATTTGAGGTACCAAGTGTTCACCTTCAAATAATTTATACACCAGCCTCTTTAGTAGTAGCCTATCCCATTTCTTCAGTTTAATCAATGACACGGCAGTGAAGTTAATAGTCCATTAACATCCTAATCACTATGAGGTCATGCAGCTATTGTTAATATACATAATTATGCAATTAGTTTTGAAAATCTTTGTGTCACTCTCAGTAATAAAAGCCTTTTCAATTTATATTCAGGGAAAATAGACTTAGAATAATATCTAACTCTGACATGGTGAAAATTCCCATTAAAATACACATGCACTAAGATATTTCAATTAAGCATTCCATTAATATGCAATTTAATTATTTTCCTTCCCACCCCTCTTATCTTC
>RJWJ010047857.1:0-10827 GCA_004363605.1 Indri indri | reverse complement strand
ATTTTAAAGATTTATGTACTCAAATCCCCTCATCTTTTTCTTTATAATTTCTTCTTTTGCTGTTAGAAACCTTCCTCTTCCCAAGATCAAATAAATTTTCACCTGTATTTTCTTCTAATCCTCTCACAGTTTCATTTTTTAAACTTAACTCTTTAATCCATCTGGGATTTATTTTGGTGCATAATGTAAAACATGGATCTGATATTGTACTTTTTCCGGGGAGTTAACCAGTATCAATTATTGAATGATCTCACCTTTCCTTGCTGATGTGAAATGCAACCTTTATCAGAGACTAAATTTTTACATATCGGGATTCTTTTTCAGGTTGTTCTATCTTATTCTACTGATGGAGTTAGTATAACAGTATTTTAATCATGAGGCTTTATAACAAAACTTTTGATATCTGGCTATGTAGGTTTCAAGTAGGATATTTTAAAATTCCCCAAATCATAATATATCAGCAGCAGCCTACTTTGGTCTTGTTCTAGAAATGCCTCAGCAAGTTGAAGGAGCCAAACGAAGATCTTCTGATAACTAAGCGATGAAGGAAGGTGAGTCCTACCAAGACCAGACCCTTAAATCATCCGACATACTCTGAGTGCCTTGGGAGGATCCTGATGGAAATGAGGAAGGGTTGAGGATGGCAGTACTGATGGTTTAGAATCACAAAATCTGGGTAAGACCCGGCAAGCGGAAATGGAAACTGCACTGGCACACCTAAGGGAGGCCTCGTGAAGAGTCAATAACTTATACACACAGGACAAGTGACGAGGTTTGGCTCCAGGAGGGGCAACACAGATGGAATATAGATTCTGTTGTGCTGGCAAACATTCCACAGTTGTGTTTGCTGGGCTGGAAAATGGTGCTTACTTATTTACAAGGCAATACATGATTTGCAAACCTCCTGCACTAGCTGGGTTCCAGGCCAAGGTCGCTGTTGAACGACCCTCTCAGTGGGCAGCAGACTTTGCAAAGAGAGAAACAATCCGAAGTACCCACAGGCCTGAGAATGGGTGTGGAATCTCATTTTCAGTCTCCAAAGAGAGTGGCGCAGGATCAGCCTCATGGTGGGGGGATGCTGCGGGGGGCAGTTGGGGACGGCAGAGGCAATTGAACTCACGCTTCTCTTGCAGATTTTAATTTTGTTCTGTCTCACCTCCCCCTGTGTACTCCAAGTTAGTAACAGCCACGCTTCTCTTCTCTCCCTCTCTACGCTCCTCCGACACGGCAGCTGGCTCGTTCAGTGGGTGAGGTGCTGAACTCCTAGAATATTAGGACATTCTCCTCTTTCCCCACCACAAGTTCTGAGGCCATCTGTTGGTGACCAGGGAGTCCCTGATACTGACTTATCTTCCCTCCCCTCCTCTTCCTCCCGTGTCTCCGGTGGCTTCACTTACTGTTCTGCAGGGACATAGCCGTCCACCAAAGGGCTGCACTCCACACCGGCCACCTTGACGTGCGCGGCGATGTCGCGGAATTCCAGGCCCAGGTTCTCCCCTCGGATGGTGACCTTGGTGCCCCCTTCCCGGGGGCCTGTCACTGGGATTATCTGGAGAGGGGAAGAGAGATGATTGGACAGGCACCAAGATGCAGCCCTCACTCACTTGCTGATGGGGCCAGGAGAGGCTGCCGGCTCTTCTCTCCTCTGTGCCTACTTCCCTGCGTGGTCCAAGTCCGTGGGGGCACCCAAAGCCTGGGACGATCAGTGGGCAGTAGCTTTGGGCAAAGCAGCCTGTGTCTGTTTGTGGTCTTAGGAGCAGTGTTCGAAGCCCGTGGAACATCTTCCCATTTCACAGAAGAGATGGGATGCAACGTGATCAGCAGGGCTACTGGGTGATTCGTAGGAAACTGGGATCAAAACCTTCTGGTGTTTGCTTGTGTTTGTTCACTCTCAAGGAAAACTAAAACCCCTGCTACCAGCCCAGAGCCCTCCACCCCCATGGTAGTCCTACCCACCTTTCAAGATGCTTCTCAAATGTCACTTCCCAGAACCCCGTTTTCTTTCTCTCCACTGAAATTCCAAGGCCCCTTCTTTGTGCCACTCACATAGTCACAATTATTGTGCCTGGTTCCTCATCCTTCTCACCTCCAGTCCCCTCCCTTGCGATCCTGAGTCTGTGAGCAGGGACCATGTCTCACCTCTCCCCGTGGCCTTTGCAGTGACAGCACCACCTTTACATCTTGAGTTGTAACTGTACTGAAACCCACAACTATCCAAACATCTTTCTGGAATTGTATAAGCATTTCTTAAAATCCCTCGGCCTTCCATGTTTGGCTTGGTGTCTCACGGATTTGGGTTAAATTTAAACTTTACCCTCATACAATGGTCAAAATGAGTGGCTTTCCCTTGTAGGAGGTCGCCATCCATGTTAGAAACCCACGACTGACTGTCAGGAGGGCCTGCCTTGAGGTGTGGCTATGTGCAGTTGACACAGTGTCATCATGACGTGCCATGCTCTACAGCCCAGAGAAGGGCCGGCTCCCATTCCTGGTGACCTGAGTACCAGCCTGGATCGTGACCAATGTCAGCAGGATCGCAATGCAAGGAGCCCAGAGAGCCCGTCTCTAGCCCTTTCCAGCATGTCCTCCCCTCCCCATCCTGCAGGGTCACAGCTGTGGTCACAGCTGGGGATGGCATCCTGGGGTGAGGGTGAAAGGTGAGGGAAATGAAAGGAACTGGGGGGGCTGCCCTCCCCCCACCCCCACCCGTGGCCACTCTGCCAGGTGAGGCTGTTCACCGACAACAGTCCAGCTACCTGCTGCCTCCTACGCATCCCCCTGTGCAGGTGGGCATGTTTGTGAGTGAACACGTGCACAGGTGCAAGCGTTTGCACAAGCAAGTCCCATCGTAGGGGAAAAACAGCTTCCCTGGAGACACGGGTGCATTTCTGTGTGACGGAGACAGACAGATGTGAAGGCAGGGAGTGGGAGTGTACGTTCTTCCCAAATGCCTGCCCAGCTGGTCCCCAAAGCACCACTGGCACCTGGCAGCAGCGTGCCCATGATATTCTAACCCTAGTTTGTCATCCTGAAGAAGTTTTATCTCTGGCCCGGTCCTTGGTTTCCCAGGTTCCCCCAGGGCCGATGCCAGCAAGGAGGCAGTAAACAGCCTCCGTCGCAGGGAGATTTGTTTAATTTGCCATCTCCGCCCTCTGATTTTCTTGGACCCAGGCCAAGAAGCAAGCAAGTCCCACCAATTGCACCAGACACAGCATTAGCCGCCATGTGCGGCAGCCCCCAGGGATGGTTTCTCATTACGGGCTCTGGGAGCAGCGGCTCCGTGGCGGAGGTGCAGGGTGAGAGTGGGGGTGGGAAGGGGGTCCTGGCCGGGGTGTGGGGCCGGGGCAGTGGGGAGAGGGGATGTCCACCTGCCTCCTCCTCCAGGTCATTCTGCGGGTTCAATGCGCAAATATTTTCCCCCAGTTTGAGAATCACTGCTTAGATTCCTGCCCGCGCAGGAGACTGAAGCGGGGGCTGGGGCTGAGAGTCTAGACAGAGTCTAGACAAGCAGGGATGTGGAGGGTAGAGGGCTGAAATGTGGGCACATTTTGAGGGCCACCCCAAGGGGCCGCTTTGCTGGGTGAGGCTGTTCACTCACAAAGCCCAGATCCTTCTTGCTTCTCACATCCCTGGGGTATGTGCACAAGTGGGGAGGGGGTGCCAAGTTTGACCACTGCGGTGTAGGGGACCTTCGTCTAGGGATCCAGAGACCTGGGACTCAGGCCCGTTTTATTTGCACTTGGTTAGAGTAAACACTCCTCTCTGAGCACTGGTCTCTCTGTCTGGGAAAGGGTGATAATAACCCTGGCCTTGGCAGGAATTATGGGTTGGAATTGTGTCCCTGCCCCAAACTCACATGTTGAAGCCCTAACCCTTAGTACTCGAGAATGTGACCTTATTTGAAGACAGCGTCTTTACAGAGGCCACCAGGTTTAAGTGAGGTCATTAGGGTGGGCTTAGCACAATACGACCTCATGAAAACGGGACCTTTGGACACAGAGAGACGTGCACAGACAGAGACGGTGAGAGTCCCACATGGAGAAGACGGCTATCCACAGGCCAGGGCAAGGGACCTGGCACAGATTCTCCCTCCCAGCCCTCGAGGGAACCAACCCCGCTGACTCCTTGATCTTGGACGTCTACCTCCAGAACTGCGAGACAATGAATTTCTGTTGCTTAAGCCGCCTGGTTTGTATGCTTTGTGAGGGCAGCCCCAGGAACCTAACGAAACAGGGTGGTTGTGAGGACAGGTAAGGTAGCGGGTTATGAAGGTACCGTGCAAGCTGTAACGCACTACGCACGGACAAGGCACCTGATTGTGCCTGTCTTGTTAGATTATCGGGCGATGTGTGCATTTGCGAAACTGCACACGAAGCCGGTAACCAGTGTGTCCTCACCACTGAGGCAGAGCCTGAGCTTCCGCTTCTCCTCCCCCTCCCCCACCCCAGCTGCTTCACTGTGAGCATCGGCATCCACACTGGCAAAGCGGTTTTGAGCACCTGCTATGTGCTAGGCGCCGTGCTAGAAGCACAGCTGTAGCTGTGGAGGAACACGTGGACAGAGCAATGCACCCCTCTTCCTTATTTTAAGAGGGGAGCAAGGGACCCCACCACAGTGGAAGGGGGTAGCTTAGGTGGTCTTCTGCCGGGAGTGGGCAGTGGGGAGGTGAAGAGACGGCGCTACCTAAATCCACTGCAGGGGCAGTGATTCCCTTGGCTTGGACATCCCTGGCAATGGTTTTAATCATGATGAACGGGGAGGGGGCTGGAGGCGGTCCCGTGGGCTGGGCACAGAGCACGGGCACTTTGCGTGTGTACACTCGTGTAATCGTCCTGTGCTCAGGCACAGATGAGGAAGGTGAGACGCAGAGACAGTGGTGACTTAGCCCTGAGCTCCCCAGCAGTTAGCTGGTGGAGGCTGGATTCAAACCCTGTTCTCTGTGACCCACATGTCCGCACGTTTATCTCTTCCCCGTGCCCCTCGGCGGGCCTTTGCTCCATAGCTTGTGTCCCCGTGGTGCTCCTGAACTGTGCTCCATCTTGCAGCTTAGGGCTTTTTTGGGAGAGTCCTGAGGCCTCTCCATGGTGACCTTCTCCACCTCCCCAGGGCTGGGCTCTGCCCCCTGGACCCCAGGCAGCCGCCTCTCACCGGCCAGTGCTCGGTGAGGCTGCCACTGGCAGAGCTGCACGGGTTGCCTCTGCGACTCTCAGAGGGAAGGGCTGGCGGGGACTGAGTGCTGGACACAGCTCAGGTGGAGCCTCCACCAGGACAGTCGACCCCCTTTGACAGGGGAAGGGTCTCTGATCCAAGCCTAGGCTTCTGGAGAAGCTAGGAGGGAAACTAGTATGCTGTCTGACCAGGTGGAGCAACTGATCCACCTGGCGACCACTGGGGTGACCGGCACCATGGCTAGGCAGATTCTGGGCCCTGGGCCCCAGCGGGGTGTGGTGGGGCAGCAGCCTGGAGCATGCCCACGCGGGCTGCGGGCCCCACCCCAGCTTACCTCTGTGATACGGGGGTTCGTGCACTTGCTGTTGGCGCCCGACAGCTCCAGCCAGCGGCTCTCCTGGGCAGGGCAGTGCTGGCGCAGGGTGCACTGGCCCGGGCCCTGGCACCAGCCGCATGCGAAGTCTGGGTCGGCCTTGAGGCACAGCCCGCAGCTCTCGCGCATGGCTCCGCACTTGTAGAGGTGAACTGCAGGGGGCAGAGGGCAAAGGGCGCTGTGAAGCCAGGAGGGGCAGGAGAGGGACAAGGAGCACCGTCCCAGCCGGCGGTGATGGGACACCAGGGCAGTTCTGCCCCCTTAGCCATTGTGACGCCGAGAAGAACCAGAAAGGAACTCCAGGTCCGAGCAGAGCGGAGGAACTGCATGGGGCGGCCGTGGACCTCTGTCTGCTCTCAGCACTCAGCAGCCCTTCCCCGGGTCCTGCTCACGCCACGGCCCTCCCCGAAGCCACCAGCTGTGTGGAGCCCCTGCCCAAGAGGTAACTGAGAAGTGTGGATGGTGGAGAGGCTGAGAGGGGGACTCAGAGGGACAGCCACCGGGAGGTGGGGGCAGAATGCACCTGCCAGGATCTCAGGGCTGTTCCCCCCCCGCCCCTCCCCCACCAGGCCCAGCCCTTCCCCACCTTTGTTCTGAGCCGGGTTGTCGATGTTGAAGTGCCCGTTCCACACGACCGTCAGCTCCACGGGCAGGTTGTTGATCTCCATGCCTTCGTAGGAATACTGCAGCCAGGTGGGGCGGGAGGGACAAGAAAGCAGGGTCACAGAGATTTCAGGGAGGGCCCGACTGTTCAGCCTGGGGCCCTCAGGAGCTCACAGGGCTAAGGACTGGCCGAGACTGGCGCGTGTGCACGTGTCTGTGAGTGTGCACACGAGCACGCGCGCGCACCTGTATGGGCAGGTGGGGCAGCATGCAGCGGAGGGGCTGGGTGGGGCCGGGCCTCTGAGCCCGTGCAAGTGCCAGCTCAAGGAGCAGATGGAGCAAGCCACACGGCCACCTCCTGTGGGCCTCAGCGAGGAGGCTGTAGGCAGGAGGCCTGTTTCCACCCGGCGGGCTTTCCCGGGACGTTAACCAACAGAGGAGCCCACTTCCTCCCTGGTTGCCCAGGGAAGCCCTGGCCGCCCAGGGGAGCCCTGGCCACTAGGCCCAGCTAGACGAGCAATTAGATTGGGAAACGAATTCCTGGGAAATGTCCAGGGTAGGCGGGTGGTCTACTGAAGACCTAGAGAGGGCTGAGCAATTCCCAGGCAGGGGGTGGCTGCAGAGAGTGAGAAATGAAGGAGGAGAGGAGGTGGGAGAGCCTAAGGGGACCTGGGAGAACAGCCCTGGGGGGCTGGGGCTGGATGCTGAAGGCTCTCACTGGCTCGAAGCCAGGGCACCACCCAATTCCTGCCATGCTGCTGCCCTCGGGGGCTGCCTCTAGACCTGCATACGGTCCCCTTGGGTCCTGCTCCCCTGCCTGGCCCTCCTCAGGAGTCTGACACCCCTCGTCCTGGCTAAGAGGTGGGGTGGAGGGTGGGGAGAAGGGGAGGTGCTGTCTTGGGGGTGCCGGGTCGAGGGGCCATTCCCAGGCATGCCCGCCCCTGATCTGCTTTTGGACAGCAGACCTTTCCTGTCCCCAGAGAAAGAGAGTGGGTGGTGGGAACCCAGAGCCTGCCCTGGGCAGCATTTTCAATCCCTACCTGGTGATTTTCTCATTATTCCACCAGATTCCGCCCACCACAGGGGGTGGGCATGCAGGAGGGAATTGAGACAGTTTCTGTAGAGGAGGGGCTGGTGATTTATTGAAAGGGGATAGTCCAGGGGGCTGGGTTTGAAGCTGTGTTTGCGGAGTCCAAGGGCTCTTTTAACTCAGAGTTAAACTTTGGAGGGGCTGAGTTGGGGGTGGCCTTGTTGATGAACATTCTGGGGCGACCAAAGCCGGCTCCTCCAAGCTGGCTGCAGCGCCTTCGCCGAGGGGGAGGGCAGTGGGAACGTGTGCCCGGGAGACTCTCAGGGACCTGGTGTCCACGCCTCCGCCTCTGGGCAGGAATAGGTCTGTAGCCTACTTTAAAGGAGATGTTATCATCCTCAATCCAGGAAATCGCCCTCAATTCCTAAGTTGCAGAATGTTCTCCCACGTGAACATGCTGTGCCGCTGCCCTCAAACAGCGACAGAGGCGGGATGTGCCTCCAGGCTTCTTCAGGCTCTGCTCTGGGGTCCAAAGTTTTAACTCCCTCCCAGCGACGCGCTCAGGCCAGGGAGCTGTGTCCGGGGTTTTTCCCACAGTGGAGGTGGTTTGCCCTGCACCACCCACGCTCATGCACAGGCTCTCTCTTATGACCGATGCCACCTGGGCCAGGGGCAGGGGCTGGGCTCGCAGAGCAAAGCGAAACTTCCTAGCCCCTCAGAAACAGCAGGGAGATTTTGATCATTGTGCAGCTCTGGAATTGACAACCCAGAGATGCAGTCTGTGCGTCTGGGTCTGGCCGGGTCATCCTAAGTTGTCCTCTTCTTCTCTACACTGGTTGTTCTCAGTGGTCTACCGACCCCTTCATCAGAATCACCTAGGGGGCCCGCGAAAATGCAGATTCCAGGGCCCACCCCAGACCTGCTGACTTGGACCCTCTGGAGATGGGGAGCCTTTGGAAAGGGCTTCCCTGTGACTCTGTGCTGCCTAAAGTTAGAGAATCTGCTAGAAGCAGGGAGGCAGATGACTGCCCTGGCAGAGGGAGAGGAGGGTAGAAGAGGGGTGCCCTCCCGTGTGTGAGGGGGAGGGCGGGAGCGAGTGCACATACTTCCAAGCCTCCCTCCCCGTTCCCTCCTCCAGCCACATCCTTTTCCCATCCTTCCAATCTCCTTCCTCAAAGGCCCCAGTGGGGAAAGTGGTCAGGGCTAGTACGGGCTGCCAGCTGGCGTGCCCTGGGCAGGGCTGGTTGTTCTAATCCTGGCCCATCTGATCACCTGGAGGCTGTGCTGGGACGCACAGAGCCACCAGTGGCTGGGTCAGGATTGGAGCCCGGCCTCTGCTCTCAGGACTGGGTCTGGCCAGGACTCAGCAGGTGGTGACTAGGGGAATGCTGGCTGAAGATCAACAGATCTTCAATTCCTCTCAGGAAGGACCTAAAATCCCCAGAAAAAAAGGCAAAAAATTCTGTGTGTGTGTGTGTGTGTGTGTGTGTGTGTGTGTGTGTGTAGTGTCCGAGTGCATGAATGTATTTATATGCATGCTCCCTTGAGGTTAGTGCACATTTCCATGTTACCTCTGTGTCCATAAATGCATGCGCGCGCACGCACATGCACACACACACACACACACACACACACACACACACACAGTGCCGCAAAATGGTTCTGCCGGTGACCAGCTATGTGAATGTGAGCAAATGACACAAGGCTCAGTTTCCCTGCTGGTAAAACAGGAATTAGAAACAGTACACACCTATTTACAGGTTACAACATAGGATTGTTGTAAGGATTTGAGATCATGCATAGAATGCTCTTAGCACAGTGCCTGTCTAAGCACTCAAATGTTGTGTATTTTAATCTATGTGTATACGTTTGGTGATGCTATGCAAAACTGTATTTGCATTCCCTGTGTTTGTGTGCAATAATAACAGCAGCCATGCATTCAGTGTTTATGTGCCAGACACTGGATGCACGTGGGGACATGCACATGTGTTCTGATGTGCATGTGTGTGCATGCACGTATTTTCCTTTTGGAGGAAATTGAAAATAAAAAAAGATTTTAAGGATCAATTGTGCTGGCCATTGCTTTCTCTTTCTTTCTCCCAACCTGGGATCACTACTATGAAATATTACAGAATCATTAACCCAGATTCCCCCTTCCCCCCGGTCTCTAGGGAAGTCTCTGTTGTTCCTGGGGGTGGGAGGGGGGCTCTCTGCCTCTTCAGACAGCTGGGGAGCCTGGACCACTGGCTCCACTTAGCATTTATATAGCTCTCTGCAATCAGGGGCAGTTAATCTGCACCAAGCTCAGCGCTGAGGGAGGACAAGTTACAGGCTCCCAGAGGCCAGGAGGTTAAGTGTCTCAATCAGGGTCTGGCACACATGGCCAGGCTAATGGACGACTTTCCCCATTACCTTGGGAAAGTGTGAGCCCCCAGCTTCTACTCCTTCTAAAGCAGAGAGGAGACCTCTATGTGATTGAGACATTCTTTCCTCTAATCATTCCCTTGTCCTGAGCTCTGAGATATTTTGCTGGAAAATACTACCATTTGGGCAACTGGAACAACACAACGTGATGCAGGAAGTTGGCACGTGCACTGTGTCCATCTCTGGGACTCAGGAGGGCTCAACAGACCCCTTCCCGGCTGTGTTCCAGGAAAGTAGGGAGGGGACGAGTTCTCCTCCCATCACCCCGCGCCCCCCCACCCCAATGCTGTGATGCATGTGGTAAATTAAAGTACCAAGAGAAAACGAGAGGCTGCTGTGGGCCCTCAGGACCGGCACTCTAGCCAGCCAGATGCCCTTTGCAGCCCACTCGCTCTCGTGACTGCGGCGCCTGAGAGGTGGCAGCGGGCACTATTATTAGCAGCACTTGACATTTTCCTGGAGCCTTGGTCTAAAGTAGGCCGTGGGTGCCCACAGTTGCTCCCCCTCTGCCGCTGCCTGTGGGCCCTCCCTACCCTCCTCCCATCGGCCCCTAAAGGCAGCTGCCAGGGCCTGGCCCCACAGAGTGGGGCTGGGAGTCCCTCCGCCGCTCACGCTGCCCAGCATCTCACCCACACTGAGCTTCCTGTGTCTCCCTCGCTGTCTCTGCTGTCCTCTGAGACCTCCTTGTCGTCCTCCTTCTGCCGTCACAAACCCAGGGGTTTCTCCGGTAGACCCCCCACCCCCCACTCCCACCATTCCATATTGCTCATGGATAATCTCCTCTACTACACGGCCCTCTCTGGGGCTGAGCAGACCTTACTCCCAGTGATGATGCCAGAGCTGGGGTAAGTTCTCTGCTGCTGTTGATCGCCCCATCTGTGATTAGGGGAAGGTTGTGAAACTGGGTTTTGTTTCAAATGTGTACTTTTCTTGCTGTGTGACCTGGAGATGGTCACTTGCCCTCTCTGGGCCTTGGATACCCCACCTGTAACAGAACAAGTAGATATTCTCTCAGGTCTATTCCTGCCCGATGCTATCTTGTTTCCTATAACTATGGTGGGGGGAGGCTTGCCCTGATAATGCCCAGAGATTTTTTAAAGGAAGTCACTTAGTGACAAGCCACATCCTGGCCCAGAGCAGTGTTTAAACTGGGACCCCACTCCCTGCCATGAAAGAGAGGCTTCTGGGAAAAGTTAAAGCCAAGCCCTCCCAAACCGTGTGATTCTAG
>RJWJ010047856.1:0-10779 GCA_004363605.1 Indri indri | reverse complement strand
TATTTTTATTGCCTGACAAAACTCTTCTACCCTTGAGACAATTCAACTTCTCTCTCCTTTGTTAATCAACCCTGACACAACTGTTCCAGGCAAATGCCAGTGGCTTCCTTTCTTGTTGATTGTTAAACAAGAATTATGAGAGGCCACTGCTTTGGACTGAGTTTGTACACTAGGCCTCAATGTACCAAACCAAACCAAAATTAAATCATTCATACTAAATGCCACATAATCAAACTGATTTTTTTTGTTTGTTTTTTTTTTTGTTTTGTTTTTTTTGAGATGGAGTTTCATTCTGTTTTCGAGGACACAATATATTAGCATCGTCATAGCTGACTACAACCTCAAACTCCTAGGCTCAAGCAAGCTTCTTGCCTCAACCTCCTGAGTAGCTGGGACAACAGGCACGCACCACCACACCCAGCTAAATTTTTTCAGTCTTTTGTAGAGACAGGTTCTTGCTATGTTGCTCAGGCTGGTCTTGAATTCCTGGGCTCAAGCAATTTTTCTGCCTTAGCCTCCCAAAATGCTAGGATTACAGACCTGAGTCACCATGTCTGGCCCTAAACTGAAATGTTAAGGAAGCAAATAGATCCCAAAACATACAAATTTTTCCTGAAAACAGGAGATTCCAGTCTATCTGGGTCTGCATAATAAAAAGAATTTCCCTTTGTTTTAATCCTTACAAAAAAGTAACCTGAAATAACCTGAACTTAACCAGTGAGCTTTTCTTCTATTGTTCTGGTTCCTTATACCACTGTACAAAACCCACTGTTTGTGCTATTGCCCAGTTGGAGCTCTCATTCTACTGATATTTTATAGAAATGGAGGCTGCACTAATTCATGAATTGCAAATAAAAGCCAATTAGACCTACAGCTACATTCGTTGTACTTTTGTCTTTTGACACTCTGTTTCCATGTATTTGGGTCATACCTCTATAAAAACACTCTATAAAACAAGGTGAAGGCATGGCATCATGAAAATAGCTAAACTTTGCAGTCAGAGAAACCCAATTTCCAAATCTCAGCATTGTCCTTTTGAGGTATACCCATGGCGCCAATTTATTTAATCTCCCTACATCTTACTTTCTTAACATTTAAAAAAGGACACATATTCCCACCTCATAATGTTCTGATTATTAAATATCATAGTATATGTAATGGCTCTAACACACAGTAGATACCCACTAAATGATGATTTTCTTCTCCTTATACTTGGTGTTATCATATTTAAAATGTCTGTCAATAGAAGGACAAACATTTATCTTTTTCATGACCTGTGACTTAGGTAAACAAAATGCTCTTGTGTATTCTTTGTACCATAAAGGCTACTTATACATTTTTATCATTCAGACTAAAGTTCTAATGTCACAATCCATCCTGGCAGAAACATTGCGATTGTTAATCTGTCAAGGCATCTTCCATTTAGTTTATGCAAGTCTGCATTGTGAGCTCAGGTTAAAAATTCTTCTACCTGGCAGGGCACAGTGGCTCACACCTGTAATCTTAGCACTCCGGGAGGCCGAAGTGGGAGGATCACTTGAGGTCAGGAGTTCAAGAACAGCCTGAGCAAGAGTAAGACCCTGTCTCTACTAAAAATAGTAAAAATTAGCTGGGTGTAGTGGTGCATGCCTGTAGTCCCGGCTACTCGGGAGGCTGAGGCAGGAGAATCACTCGAGCCCAGGAGTATGAGGTTGCTGTGAGGTAGGCAGATGCCACAGCACTCTACTCAGGGTAACAGAGTGAATCTCTTTCTCAAATAAATAAATAAATAAATATTCTTCTACCTCATCCTCTTTTTTTCTGATTCTTCAGCTGTGAGGGATTATTTATGCCTTTTGTGATTCCAAAAGTGACAGCCTTCACTCTGCCCTGGGGTTCTCTTTATGACAAGAATTGGCTCATTAGGCAGAATTAGAATGCATGCATGTGATAATAAGGAATCTTTAGCAATTACCAGGAATAACCTCCAGTTGGTAAGGAATCCATTGTAGTAACTAACTTTTCATTGAAAAACCACTAACTAACATGTAATGTAGATGTTTTGCAATGAAATAAAAAATGTGAACATTTTTAAGAAAATAAGTGAAAGAATGAGACCTCAAATTCAAACTGTTTGTACGAAAATGTCTTGAGACATCAGGTAGTTGTCATTGGCAGGATGAATACGCTCAACCTGTCTTAAGAGGTAATGACAACAACAAAACTTTTTTTTTGAGACAGAGTCTCACTGTGTTGCCTGGGCTAGAGTGCCGTGGCATCATCCTAGCTCACAGCAACCTCAAACTCCTGGGCTGGAGCGATCCTCCTGCCTCGGCCTCCTGAGTAGCTGGCACTACAGGCACGTGCCACCATGCCCGGCTAATTTTTTCTATATATTTTTAGTTGTCCAATTAATTTCTTTCTATATTTTAGTAGAGACGGGGTCTCGCTCTTGCTCAGGCTGGTTTCCAACTCCTGAGCTCAAACAATCCGCCCGCCTCGGCCTCCCAGAGAGCTAGGATTACAGGCCGTGAGCCACCGCGCCCGGCCAACAACAAAACTCTTGATCTGTTGATGTGCTTTGGTTATGAACCTAGTAACAGATTTAATTGGCTTGTAATTTTAAGAGGGGATATGGATGCTGGGATTAGACAAGAAGGGTCTCCATTATGCATCTTTTGACTATACAGTACTGGTAGTGGAGGCTTTCATTTTTAGGACAAAACAATGCAACTCACTTGTCAATAAACATTTATTAATTACCACTAAATTTAATGTAAAAAATCACTACTAAATGGGTAAGGAGGAATGAAAGCCTTTGTAATACAGATTTATTCCTTTTAGACAATGTTAAAGAATATATATGCATATTATTAAAAATTTAACAGCTATAACTTCATTATACAGGTATTTTATGTAAGCATATTTTTCATAATGGAATTGTAACACTTATGCATATAGCAACAAATGAGAGTGCAAAAATAGATCTTATGTCAGGGTCAGAATATTCCTGGGTTCTATTGGTAACTGTTAGATATTTTCAAAAGAACCATAGCCCACATCTAAATTCTCAAAGACAGAACCATATGAACTATAATTTTATATGTTTTTAATTAGCAATTTTTAATACCTCATACTGCAATGATGACTTTTTTATGCTAGAATACCTCCTCCATTTTTTCCTCCTGAGAAGGTGCACCACATATCATAGGGCTGATTCTTGGCACTTTTATTTCAGCCACCCTGGCTTTTGACAAGCACTCTGTACGACTCAGTTTCTGTTTGGCTATGACTGTAACAGCTTTTCGAGATATGAAACATACACATTATGCATTTTAGATTAGAATCTGTCCTGTTTCCCCCCTTCACCCCCCTACATGGATTTTTAATCATTTAGCTTTCTAGGGTCTTCATCATTCCTGTTAATGGAAAGAAGACATTTAAACATTTATATAATCATAGTATTTGCAGTCTGATTCATACATTAGCTCTAGTGCAAGGACATTTGGTCATATATACTATGAAACCTTCTTTACAGTACCCCTTATTATTCATTAAACAAGAGAGGTTTTTTAATCTATAAGGTGATAAAATAAAACACATATATTTGGGGGTTGAATTACTTTGACACAGTCACCTCAAAAATAATTTACTCTGGGTAGCTAATTGTCTAGTGATTTACCAATTCAGTCAGAAAATACATTTTGTCATTTGAAATGATTTTATTTTTACCAAAACCAACACTAGTCTATGAAACTAGCTGTAGGAATTGTCTTAAAATAATGTTATATTTTCTTAGTAACAGGAGATTCTCACCTTTCCAATTGCTTTTAAAGTGACAAAGGGCAATCACGAAATTCCACTAATATTTTTGTGTTTTCAGATTTCAGTAAGAATCTTGTTCATTTTCAAATTCAAAATAACAACAACAAAAAATAACAGCAGGACTCAAAATAACAATAAATGATTCTAATAAAATGATTTTCTAAAAATAATTTCCTACATAACCACGCTTTTCCAAGCAACATCTCAATGAAGATATAACAGATACAGGTTATTTCCCCCACCCCTCAAAGTTGTTTGGGGAGATAGTTTAAAATATACACATGGCACCAGCATTCAATTTGAATCTTATCTTTTTATTCAATGGAGCAATTGTATTCATAAAAAAAACCCCAAGATTTTAAAGGCTTTACTTTTCAGAAGACTATTTTCAAAAATCAAAAGTAGTTTCCACTTTTCATAAAGATTTACTGCTATCATCACCTCTTCATACATTAGCAATGGAAAAATTTTTGGTACATTTTAATATGCTGATTTGTCTGAAAAAATATAAATTTTTAAAATCCAAATTTATGACCAATAGACAACAGAAAGTTCGTGTCAAATCTAGATGTTTTCAAATACTCTGTACTGAACTTGTTAGTTTTATTTCCTCTTGGAGGATAATGTCAAACTTGACACTTACTGTTGATTTTATTTTCCATGGATTAGTATAATTGCAAACATGTGGGGCTGATAATATGAATGAATACTTTCATCCTAGAAAGGAGTTTTATCATAAGATAAAAAATAAGAAAAAAATTAGGGGAGGGCAGTTTCTCAATCTGTACTACTGGATTGGCATAAATATTTTTCTTTTAAGAAAACATGATTGTGGTAAATCGTGGAAAGATGAGATGGGAAATAAAGATCCAAATTAAAACCTATGGCACAAGGAAAGCAACATTTTAGAATTCATTCCAAACAGGGCAGAACTTAGTCTTTAAAGATTCCAAAGTCAAGTCATTAAATAATAAGGTAGTTTTTATTGAGTAGAAATGCAGGATATCCGATATAATTAGAGAGTAGGCCCTGGAGGATTTACAACACTTAAGATTTTTTAGAGTCAAAGAGCTAAGTAAGTCAGTACTAAATGACCTAACCCTGATATGCATAAATCCTACATCTGTAAGCTGTTTTGGAATTTTGCTTTGAGCCTTGTGAGGTGCTGTGATCCCACAATCCTTTCCCTTCCATTGGTTTCATTTATGTTTAGTTTTATGTGGTCTCTTTCCCTCTCTCTCTATTTTTTTTTTTAAATCTTTTTCCTTGAGTGTATGTTTGCTTCTCTCCAAATCACTTGAACTAAGTGCTAATATATTTTCAGTATCAACAAATTATTTTCAGATTTTAAATATTACATAATAGATGAATTTCCTACTGCTCCTATAATTCTCGTGATTTAAAATGGAAATATATTTCTTTCACAATTGCCTTCTCAACGTAATTATAATTTTCAAAAGTATTCATCATGAACTGTCAATTTAGAGTAAGAAAAAAATGAACCAATGTGATTCAACATGTGATAGATAATTTTATAGACAGAAAATTCAATAGCTGACCAAAATATGTTTTGTACTCTGATAGGCAGTTCAAGGCATTGTTTAGATTTATTATATTTCTCTCTAGTTCAATCTCATCTTGTAGCTTTTCTTGTCTCCCATGGGCCCATTTCTCTAGGTTTGCTTTGTCTGCAGTGTCTAAATTTGGAATCCTCCTTTCTTTATTTTCCCCTATTCTTTCCTTATAAAAGGTTTCTGTATGTAAGCACTTTCTAGTCATTTTAATTTTTTAAACAAATAAAAGAGAGCTGCATGCATGTATTAATCCATTTTTAATAGCCACTACTGAAAGACAGGGCATTTTCTTGGTATTGTTTTGAATTGCTATTATCTTAAAAGAGTTTTATTTTTATCAATATCTATTGTGACATTCACTTAAAATGACAAAGACTCCCATGCTGGGCAAACTGAAGAAAACCTTTAGTTCACTGAATAAAGGACTGAGACTGGCAGCAGAGGATTTTTTAAAAATATTTTTGTTCATATTCTATTGATGCTATAGTTCCTCTTAAATAATTTTCAGGTACTATAAAGACAACATGGTATTTGGTATACAGATAACTTTTTCACAGTCTAGTATTAAGTTATGTAAGATTTGGTATATTGCTGCCATCTATGGACAGAAAATGAATATTGATTTTTAACTTTCACATTTTCACATGAATGTATGTTACCTTTTATAAACCTCTAGAGAATAATCATTAACTTATTTATACATATAGAGACTGTCCACTTATTAACATGTGTTAAAACTCTTAAAAGAATCAATCTGAGAGAAACAGATTCAGTGAGCACAGGTACCAATATCACAGCACTATATGAACACAGAGTACAGTTACTTACATAAGCTAGCAAAATATATTCACGTGCCTATTTTTCAAGATTATAGATAGAGAAAATACAAGTATATTATTGGCCTCATTTTAGAAATGAGGAAACTGAGACTGAGAGTGTGGCAGTGATTTTCTTAAGTCACTAAATTGAATGATCAGGGGACAAATAGGCTTTAACTCAAAACTACTGATCCACTCTCTCCGCGATCTCTTTGCAGTGTCTGGACTTTCAAAACACATGTGCCTCAGGCTTTGCTCAAGTTAACCATTATGTATAAGCAGTTATTACATAATCGGAACTCTGCCCATTCATTCTTTCAACAAATATTGGGACTTCTCTGGGCCGAGAACCATTCTTAGAATTGAGAAACTGCTGGGATCAAGAAAAACAAGGTCTCTGCATTATTTGACCTCACATTCTAGTGCAGAGAAATAAAACAAAAGCGTGTATGTAAACAGACAGGCAAGATCACTTCAGAGAGTGGTAAGACCAATACAAAATCTATAATTGAGTGATATGTTAGTGACGATCAAGCACTGATAATCATTATGGAAAAATAAATGAAATTAAATATGCAAACTTTTCAAGAAATTATAACCTAATTAAGAAGGCAGAACAAATGATGCCATAAATAATTATACAATGTAATCATGGAAAAATCAGGAAATAGTTTTTGTTAAAAATGTACTGCACTTTATTTGTAACTCACTCCCTGTGCTTCAGTGATACAGAATTATTAAAGCTCAGTATTGGCTAGAATGTTAAAGGATGGCTTCACACAGGACAAAGATTTTGGCAAAGCCTCAAAGAGGGCATTTGACTTTCATAGAGATAGTTCTGAGGCAGAGGAAACATTTTTTATAGGCATGAATTTGGGGAATAATTAAGGAATGAACCTTGTAGAATCGTGGTAATGTACATATTTTTCTAATATGAGCATTTAGCACCACCTCAGGCTTTCTTAAATATTGCACTTCCAAACCCTTGTTGGGTGTTTTTGTCCTTGGCCCGAAGTCCAGAAGCACATTCCTAAAATTATCTTATCTTAATCACGTTGGATTTCTTTTGTAAAAATAATAATTGTTATTGTTACTATTTTGTGCATTTATTGTGATTCACATTCCTGAAATATTTAAAAAGTGTTTGTTGAAAAACATACCAGGTAAATTAGCACTTAAACAAACAAAAATGAAGCAAGTAAAAAATTACGTAGGAAGTAAAAAATTGCTAATATGTGGTGTTCTCTGTATGAGGTGGGGATTTTCTTATTGAAATATTTCTATCCTCAAAAATCCTTCTTGGTGGGATGCTGTCGCTCACACCTGTAATCCCAACACTTTGGGAGGCCAAGGTGGGAGGATCATTTGAGGCTGGGAGTTTGAGACTAGCCTGGGCAACATAGCAATACCCAGTTTCTAAAAAAAAAAAAAAAAACATTTAAAAATTAGCTGGGCTTAATGGTGTGCTCCTGTAATCCAAAAACTTGGTAGTCTGAGGAAGGAGAATCGCCTGAGCCCAGAAAGGCAAGGCTGCAGTGGGCTATGATGACACCACTGCACTCTAGCCTAGGCAGCAGAGCAAGACCCTGGCTTTTAAAAACAAGCAAAAAAAAACTTCTTGTAACTGAATCTTTCTGTGATATATCATAAAATATCATTTTTCAATCAATGAATTCAACTTAAATTCTAATAAGAATAATTGATTATTTAGATAAATGTATGCATGTAGAGAGACTCTGTGTTTTAAGAAACAGTGAAGTAGAAAGGGAAAATAGATATTTTTACAAATAAAATATATAATTTCATTTCCTTATTGTTAAGAGCTCTTTATTCCACTTCTAAAGTGTATCATCAAGGAATACAACACCTATCTGAATTTTAATATCTCAGTTCAAGTTCCCATCAGGAAAAATGTATGGTTACTTTCTTTTTTGTTGTTTATGTTAGGAAGGTAGGAACGTAGATGTTTGAGAGAGCAAAAATTTTTAAATCATTTGTAGGTATATATTTATTTCCAAGTTATGTCCACAGAGCAGAGATTTATCTTTGATCTGGTCAATTTGATCAGTGTAAATAATCCACCCTCGATCTAAAACTCAGAGAGGTTCTTTGGGTGTGTAATTGAGCCAATGAATTGACAAATTGTCAGCTCACCTCTCTGTGCAATTTGGCCACACTTGACTCTCTGTATAAAGGCAATGATACTAATTGAAAGCACTAGTACATTTAGTCGTTACTCAGACAAGACACACAGTAATAAACCAAATTTCTAGTTTTAGTCATCTATCATGAATAATGTTATTACAACGAAATGCATTACCCAAGCTATATTCTATTTTCTTCACAAATTACATAAAATGAAATCCGAACCGCATATTTTTACAGCACACATATAATGAGCGTTTTTGAGTCAAGTCCTCTCAGTGTTTTTTGCCCTGCTCTTGAAAGCTATTTTTCACACCATTACTAACTTAAAATGATTGACATTGTTAAGAAAAGGACTATAATAGACTGCATCTGACCTTTTTCATTTAAGTGTTACTGTAAATAATCCTGAGCATGCCAGGGAAGCATGGATAACACCTCCTTCAATTCTGCTTCTAATTCTAAGGGCAAATACCAGGATATGCTCTGCGTTTGTTCCTCCTTGCCAACTTTGTATCATTATTTCCTCTTGCTTTACCCAATGTGTCTAATTTTTTGTAACATTTGTTTTATTACTGTTTTTGGATGCACGCGTACATATACAGAGAGCACAGAAAACAATTTAAGAGTAGGGTGTGGTAGGAGAAAGTTTTCCCACATAAAGTATATTTCTGCTTTGAGAATTATTAACCTAAAATGTTGTGGATAAAGGGTGAGGGGAAGGCAGGGAGAGAGAACATACTCCAGGAAGAGAAATAAGAAAGAGACATATGCAAAAATACTAAGGCATAGTCAAGCTTAAGGTCTTGTAAGAGTATTAGTTATTTTTCTGCAGCATAAGGTGCATGAAGAAAAGTATAGAAATATTAGTCTAGAGAGAGAGGTGGGAGCTGAATCAGGAAGGGCATTGCATGCCATGCTAAGGACTGTAGAATTTATCGTTTTTGTAATAGGGTGGAGGGAAGAGAAAGAAGGAAGTACTTTGAAATATTTTAACAGAGAAATTATGATATGACTAGATTCTACTTTAGCAAAACCGTTTGATTGGAGTGTGAACAACGGACTGGGCAGAATTAGAGAAATTATTAGTCCAGGTTATTGATGACCTAAAGGGCTGAGTGGCTTCAGGTACATGGAAGAGGAGATGAAAATGTGGAACACTTAACCTAACACAGTAACACAGTCATCAGGGTCTGCTCACCAAAAAATGTGGGCCCTGAAGAAGGGAGGAGATTTTAGGATGTCTCCATATGAACTGGCCTGAGCAATTAGATGGATCATAATGCCATTAACTATAATAAATAACAAGAAAAAGGAGTAGGTTTGGAGAAAAAAAATGTTTAATTCAATTTTAAGTATGTTGAATGTCCTGAATAGAATAGTTTTTTATTGCTCAGAGAAAGTAACTACTAAATATATGTAGGAATTTCATTTTGAAATGTAAAATGTGTAAGTACTGTGAGAGGAAAAAAAATTAGCAACATGAGGAAGAGAGTTTATATAGTGTCTGGTACATGAGAGGCGCCTAATAAATATTTACTGAATGAATGAATGAACAAATAAATTACGTAGATGTACTGGCTATATGCTAAGAATGCAATGGTGGAGACACAATACCTCCTTCCAATGAGTTTACAATAGAGTGGAGAGGACAAATGCAAATAGATGACAACAAAACAGGATAATAAACAATACGAATGGTGTTACTGTGATAGAAGATGTGCTCAAGATAGCCTGGGAAGAAGCTACATATGATGGAACCAGAAAAACTAGCAGGTGTTTCTCCTAAGTCTTAAAGGAAACCTGGGCTCAGCAAAGGCAAACCCGCTGCAACGTGAGGAATGAATTGGACGTGACTAAGACCACCTAACATCCCCCTCTGCTTGACTAAATTTTAGACATGTTTCTTCCAGACTTGAGGCACTTGACCACCTTTTTTAGAGCATTTACTTTAGAAAACTCACCATTGCAAATTATTTCTCTGACCGTTTGTGATGTAAATCTTCTGCAACCCAGGAATGTGTCTCTGGGGGACTTGGAAGTCATCCTTTGAAATATAAACAAGAAAGATAGAGCCACTATTTCCCGGTTTCTGGATCAGAGTAGGAGCCTGTCTTTGATAAGTGCCAATTAGCAAACACAAATGACCTAATCCCATTGACCAGCATCTCCACTAACTTCTTCCAGTACTTTTCCACTAGTTTACCCCAGGGCTTAAAAACTGCCTTGCATTTTGTTTCAGCATAGTTGACTTCAAGCTCTCTCCCCATTGTAATAGTCTCTTTCCCTTCACACCAAAATTGTTCAGATTTCCCCAAATTTACTTGTATTCTTTAAATATTGATCATAATGGCTAAATGAAAAACTATAAGAACACCAAACCCTGATGAGGATTACAGAAAAATTGAATTGGTCATGTATTGTTGGTGGTGATATTG
>RJWJ010047855.1:0-10816 GCA_004363605.1 Indri indri | reverse complement strand
CACCCCCCTGTCGTAGCGACACCTGCACCCGCCTGGCAAGGGGAGGCCGGTTGTGTGCAGGGCGATTTGGCTCGGATCTGAGCTTACGAAGGAGTCTGTTCTGTGGACAGATTCTTCTCACGCATTTAAGATATTCAAATTAAAATTATTCTTAATAGCTTGAATTAGAAATAGAAATAATGTCTCATAGTAAGCAGGGCAGACACCTCTTTGGCTGGCACTTAAAGTTCTCCCAGACGGGCTGTTTTTTATGTAGAAGAGGGAGAGAGAGTCATCACAGGTAAATCAGACAAGCCGCGCTTCTCAGCTCAGAAACCTGAAAGCAAAAGTGATCTGTCTCCTGCTCCCTTCCTCCTGCCTCAGGCTGGGTGGATTCCTCTGATTTTGGAAGAATTTGGAAGGTTTGACTATGAAAACAACAATAAGACAACAACCAACCCTGAAGGCTTGATGTAGAAATCTGTGCTCATGTTTTCGTGAATGTGCATCTGGTTTGTGACCGTGTGTGTGAGAATAGGCATGAGACTGGGTATTCGTTCACGTCGTGTGCATGTGTCTGTGTGTTAGCTATTGCTGTGTAACAAACGACCTCAAGACTTAGAGGCCTAGAATAACAAACACGTATCATCTTGCGGTTTCTGTGGGTCAGGAATTTGGGCACAGCTCAGTTGGATGCCTCTGCCTCAAGGTTTTTTGTGAAGTCTGCAGCCAGGGAGCTGGCTGGGGCTGTGTTCTCATCAGATGGCTCCACTGAGAAATGACCTAATTCTGTGTTCTCACAGATGGTTGCTGGCAGAATTCAGTTCCTTGCTGCCTATTGGTCAGGGGCTGCCCTCTGCTTCCTGCCATGGGAGCCTCTTTGTACAGAGGCTTACAACTAGCTTCCCTCAGAGCCAGCCAGAGGGTGAGAGAGGGGCAAGCAGGATAGAAGCCACAGATTTTTGGGTAACCTAACCTTGGAAGTGACATCTCATTACTTTTGTGTATCATATTTGTTAGAAGCAGGTCCAGCCACACTGGAAGGAAGGAGTTGCCCAAGGGTGTGGATACCAGGAGGTAAGGACCATCTGGGGGGCTGCCTACCCAGCTTCTCTTCCCAGGGCCGTGTCTATGTGTTGGGTGGGGTATGCAATTTTGGTTTTGCAGGAGCTGCTAACATCCAAAGATTTATAGATCAGGAGCATGCTCTTTCTGGCCGGCTGGGAGGGGAGCCCCGTTTAATGGTCCATTAGTTTATTTGACTTGCATGTTTTGCAAACAACTTGCTTCTGTCTATGATAGAGCATCCCTGGCAGTCCGCAGATTGCAGATCCGTGTAACAGCAGGCAGCAGCATATACGTGAAAACGCCAGCTATAAAATGTGAGCAGGAAAAGATGTTTTTGCTCATGGTTGTAGGCTCGCAGATGGGGGCTCCGCATGAAAGGTGGGGGAGACTTTATCCTCCAGGGCAGCTGGGCCAGCTCTGCACTACACAGCTTGCACTTGCCCCGGAGACATCGAGGTCTCTAGACAGCGAGCCCCTCCGTTTCCTCTGCTGTGAGAATGACTTGGCAAGCTCCATCTGACTAGAGATAACCCTGCCAGGCAAGCCGGGCCGGCTCCTTAGCCACTGGGCTGCGTCTTTGGGAGGACAAGAAGGGATCCAGCCACTCTCTTCCTTTCCCGAACAAGAACTTTTTTTTTTTTTTTTTTTTTTTGAGACAGAGTCTCCCTCTGTTGCCCTGGCTAGAGTGCCGTGGCGTCAGCCTAGATCACAGCAACCTCAAACTCCTGGGCTCAAGTGATCCTACAGCCTCAGCCTCCCGAGTAGGTGGGACTACAGGCATGTGTCACCATGCCTGGCTAATTTTTTTTATGTATTTTTAGTTGTCCAGATAATTTCTTTCTAGTTTTAGTAGAGACGGGGTCTTGCTCTTGCCAGGCTGATCTCGAACTCCTGACCTTGAGCGATCCACCCGCCTGGCCTCCCAGAGTGCTAGGATTACTGGCATGAGCCACCACGCCTGGCCAAGAACATATTTTAAAGCAACTCAGAGTCCCGGGAATTTACAGGGCAAGCTTTGGGCATATCATCCCATTCCCTTTAGCTAAAGGGGCATCCCAGGCAAGACCACTTTGGGTCTGGGCCATCTGATTCTTGACCCCTTCCCTTCCCCCATAATCTTCTGCCATTTTGGGGAGCTCCACTCAACCTTGAGGGAGTCTCTGGTTTTTCTGGGAGTGTAACGTAGCAGAAAGTGCATGGCTTCAGGACTGGACAGACACTTTAGGATCCTGGCCTCCTGACTTCCCAGCTGTGAGGCCTCAGTTTTCCCCTCTGTAAAATGGGGATAATGCCACCTGCCTTGTGAGATAGTGTGAAGATTAAATAATGTACATAGACAAAGGGCCTGGCAGAATTACAGACGTATCGTGGTCACATATCAGTGTTCTCCTCCCCCATCCAAAAAAAAAAAACCCAAAAGTTTTCTTCTAGTATTGAACGCTGACTTTTCGTGTGGGTCTTGTTGCGAAAGGGCATTCCTTTCAGAGTGGGGTGTGAGGAAAGTGGAAGGCGGGTACGTGCTTGCACGGGCTGGGCGTGACTCAGTCAAGACTGAAAGGACACAGAGTTGTTCCATTTGAGCCTTAGTGAGTGCTGCAGATGGGCAGTTCGTGTCACTCGGATTCATGTGTTGAAGTCCTGACCCCCAGTATCATGGTATTTGGAGATGGGCCTTTGGGAGGTAATTAGAGTTAGATGAGGTCATGAGGGTGGGGCCCTCATGATGGGATTAGTGTCCTTATAAGCAAAGACATTAGAGAGCTCAGTTACACTCTGTCTGCCACGTGAGGACACAGCAAGGAGGTGGCCATCTGCAAGCCAGGAAGGGAGGCGTCACTAAGAACCGAATCTACCAAGACTTTGATCTTGGACTTCCCAGCCTCTAGCACTGTGAGAAATAAACGTCTGTTATTTAAGCCGCCAAGTCTGCACTATTTTGTTACGGCAGCCGGAGCTAAGACAGAGACGCTTCCCAGCTGACCCTCCTGAGATCTCTGCCTTGCCGGTGGCAGCTGCTGTCCGGCGTTGTTACAAGATGTCTCTTTATGTAGGAGGCTGGGACCCAGAGCCACAGGATGGGAGAGACATCATCCTTCTTAGGAAAAGGTTGCTTGTCATTCAGCAGAGGAGGGGGTGGCAGGGGGACAGTTATAGATTAGGTGGGAGCCCCTGGCATCGGGTGGCCTGTCATACCTGAGAGAAAGGTACGTGGCTGGACGCTGAGCTGGGCAAGCCCGAGCGCCTGTCTTTGAGCAGCGATTACGTCATGTTCTTCCAATGGCCGGTAGCAAAGTCTGTTCCTACAGAGGCCAGGAGAGGCTCTTCGTGGCCGCCCCTGTCTGGGAGACTGTCTCCGTCACTGCAACCTGCAGCTTTGGCAAGATTCCAGCTGGCTGCCTCCGGGTCCGCCAGTGCAACCCAGATGTCCCCCGCCCCAGCTGCTGGACTCCGGGGCCAGGCAGCCCCTAGCAGCCTGTGCCCCGGGGGACGCTGCTCCCTCCCCATGGGCTACGTTGCCCTGCAGCCTCCCTGGAAGTGCCCTTCGTTGTTAACTTATTTTTGTCTTGTCCGTGGGGCATCGTGCTTGTTTCCCTCCATCGCCTGTCTCTGAGCAGGGACGGGAAAGAGGGACGAAAAAAGGGAAATGATTTGCTGTCATCGTATCCACAAAGTGCACATTTTCTTTGTGTGGTTGAAACGTCTGACCGTCCGAGCGCTCTGAGAGCTTGTCTGAAACGGTCTAATTGTGCGATCGCAGGCCTGGCGTGGTGCCTGCCTCTGGCTTTTCATGGATTTGAATCTGGAGGGGCCGTCGGGGGGAGACTTTCCTAACTTAGGGGTATTTTTAGCAAATCAAAGTTTGCTTTTCTGGGTCGACTCTCGCCTCTCTCATTGCCACCTCCCAACCCGCTGCCTCTGATCTTGTCACTTGCTGTTGCCTCTGGGGCCTGGTATGAGGCTGCCGGATTAGCATCAGGACCGCACAGTCCTGACTGTCTCTTGAGCACCCAGGCCAGGGTCACCCTGCCTTGCCCTGTGCTGGGGGGCGTCCTGAAATCAGCAGTTCTCAAGGTGTGGTCCTCTGAGGTTGGAGGAGTTTTTCTTTATACACTTCAATTAAAGCAACACAACACATCGCAGCAGACCCTGTGCGGAACCAGACAGGACAGCCCCCTGCTTCTTGCACTGAGCCAGACGGTGAAGAGGTGAAGAGGTTTGCGCTAACGTAAAACAAGGCCTTTCTTCTCACTAACGTTGTATGGTTTTAGAAAATAGAGTTTTTTCACAACAAGATGTGATTTATGTTAACATGGAGTAGTTTATTGTTGCCATTTTTAATGAGTTCACTAAAATTTCAAATTTCTCAGTTTTAATTTCTAATACAATAAACGTTGATAAATACATACAAACAAAAGTACTCTGGAGTCTTTAATAATTTTTAAGAGAGTAAAGGGATTCTGGGACCCAAAAGTTAGACAGCCACGGATGGAAGTAATGTCACTAGTTCTCCTGCTTCTTTTCTGGGGGGCGGCATTATCCCCATTTCACAGCAAAGTTAAGTCCTTGAGAAGTTATTTGCCTGTGGTCTTACACTAAGTGGCTGAATTGGGATTTGAAAAAATACTTTAAAAATTGGGAAATGAAAAAATTTAACCCATCCATAAGTCTGCCATTCAATATTTTGGAATATTTGCTGTGTCCTCCTATTTAATTCACACAATTTGGATCATACCATATGTGTAGTTTTATATTCTGGGGCAGGAGTTTATCCCGGAGCTAGGATGTAGACACAGGCTGAGCTCGTGTCCCTCCAAGGCTGCGGAAGGCAGCTCCCTGTGGGGAAGGGGCTTCTGCCTCTATCTCCTCCTGTTTTGAGAGTGCCCAGGAATAGGACCTGTAGATTGCATGTTATGGGCTGATTTGTGTGTCCCCTGGATCCCCATCAAAAATTCACGATGAAAGCTGGGCACAGTGGCACGTACCTGTAGTCCCAGCTACTTGGGAGACCGAGATGGGAGGACCACTTGAGCCCAGGGGTTTGAGGCCAGCCTGGGCAACAGAGTGAGACCCTGTCTCTTAAAAAAAAAAAAGATTAAAAAAAAATTAATGATGAACCCCTAACCGTTTGTACTTAAGAATGTGACTGTATTTGGAGACAGGGCTGTTCAAGAGGTATTAAGTCAAAATGAGGCTAAGTGGGCCCTAATCCAGTCTGACAGGGGACCTCATAAGGAGAGGGAGTTTGGACGCATAAGACACACAGGGACAGTGCACAGAGGAAAAGCCAGGTGAGGACACAGCCGTAAGGAGGCTGTCTATGAGCCAAGGAGAGAGCCCTCAGAAGAAACCCTGGACCTCCCGCCTCCAGGGCGGTGAGACAGTAACTTTCTGTTGTTGTAGCCACTGAGTCTGTGGTGTTTTGTTAGGGCTGCTCTATCAAAGAGGCACCCTGTCTTATCCACCTGTGGGACCAGGAGCGTGAGTGGGCAGGGCCTGAGGACGAGGGGTGGCATCCCGAGAGGGGTGCCGCAGGGTCAAGATCCCACATGAAGCAGCAGAGACCGGGCCTTAGAATATCCGCCCAGAGCCCGGCACCCTGGGCTCTGCCGGCCGCCGGGGGTGTCCACCTTTGCTCTGAGCGCAGGTGAGGGAAGCTACTCAGAGCCTTCCAGCACCGGGCCCTGGAGTGGGTCTGCCCGGAGCTGAGAAGGCTCTGCTGGCCCGGACTCCCGAGAGGGCTTCCATTCCCAGTGAGGAGCTCAGGCCTGGGCCTTGGAAGTGAGCTAGCGCCAGTGAAACCTGGGTCTGGAATAGAGAAAGACAGCAAAATACCACTGTTAACTCACATTGCAGGGAGCGAGCCCGGGGGCGGGGGCAGGGGGCCCCCTCCCCTTGCTGACTCAACCCCGGCTCCAGCCTCTGGGCTCCGCCTCTCAGAGGACACTCTGAGGGTAGGGCCCAGCCAGGCAGCTCCAGCAGGTGGCCGCCGTGCATAGTCAGTGGCACCCAGGCCTAAAGGCTCCGGTCCTTCCTCCTGCGTGACATCACCTGACCACCCTTGAGCTGATGCCCGTCTCTTTCCTCCGTGTCTGCGCTTCCTCCCTCTGTCCTCTCCTCCACCCATTCCGCCGCCTCAGGCTTCCCTGAGCTGGCCCTTGGCAAGGTCTCTGATGAGTGACCGACCTGGCAGCACTCTCCTGAATTCTGCTGGGCGCCTCACTGGCCGCTCAGTGCTGCCTGTCTGGGCTCAGTCCGGCTCTGCCTTCTCTGGACGTCTGCCCCGCAGTTTTGCGCGACAGCGGAGATGCTCCCTCTGCGCCGTGCAGTACAGCGGCCAGAGCCACAGGCAGGTGGCCAGCAGGACTGGGGAGCTGAGGTTTCCTTTTGGTTTCATGTTAATTGAAATGTAAGCAGCCACAGGAGCTGCTGGCTACTGTATCGGACAGTGCGGCCTGGGGTCTTTACCACAGTCCCTGCCTTTGTGTGGCATCTCCGTTCCCTGCTCTGAGCTCCCCTGAGACTCACGCTGCCTTGTTGGGGCCTGACGGGCACATGGAACTCTTCAATCTCTTTATCCCACTTCCCCCCCAAATCCTCCATCTCAGCCTTTCCATCGCAGGGAACGGCACCCCACCTTCGCTCAGCCTCCGAACCCAGGAGTTAGATTTGATTCCTTCTTTCTGCTGCCCTGAGCTGGTCACCTGTGCTCTTCCCTGCACCGGGGCCCATCTCCAACCTGACGCTTCCCTGCACTCACCCACTCCCTGGACCCCCACCCCTTGCTTCGTCTGCCCTCACCCAGCAGCCAGAAGTCCCCCACTCCCTGCAAGTCCAGCGGCAACCAGAAGTCCCAGCTGCTGCGTGGCCTGGCCCGTCCCCCTCCCCCACTCCCCTCCCCTCCCGGTTCACTGGGCTCCCGCTGCTCCACCCTGCCCAGGCTCCTTTGCTTGCGGCAGGAATCCAACCCCCTCTGCCTGGCATCTCCTCTGCTCGGCCTAAATGCAGTGTTGCCTCCTCAGGGAGGCCCTGTCCCTCCAGCCGTTGGCACGGCACGTTTTCTTTACGGAGAGCATGCGGTCCCCAAGATGAGGTGACTCCGCCCGTGGAACACCCGCCCCCCCAGGCAGAGCTCTGTCTTGCTCATCACTGCTCCTGGGAACATGCGTGTTGTCAGCCCTGAGTCGAGCACGCGCTCTCCCGCCCTCCCTCCTCTCCCCTCCCTTCTCTCCCCCTTCTCTCCTTCCTCGCCCTCTCTGGTCTCTTTGTCTCTATCCCTGCCTCTCCCCCCCCCACCCCTTCCTCTTCTCCCCCTCCCTCTCTCCCTCTGTCTGTGTTGCCTCCATCCTCAGATCTGCTCTCACTGCCCCAGGACACTCCTGTCTCCCCCTCTGGCTCTCATCTTTTGGGTGACGACCAGAGCTGGAATTCCTAAGCAAGAGAAGTCATCCTTGTCCCCAGGCTGAAGTGGTGACTGGCTGTTCATGCAGTGGCCTCGGGGCTCTGATGTGACCAAGCAGGGGGATCCCACTCTATTCCTTACCTGGCCTGACCTCACCCCCACCAGAAGCATCCATGGAAATAATTTCCATTTAGACCTAGGGGTCCAGGGCGCCTGACTGGGTCCTTTGGTACTGTTAGGCTTCAAACAAACACCTCCTCCTGCAGCTCAGGGAGCAAATTCAGCAGCTACTGGGGAAAGGGGCCGACTGCCCTAACCCGTTGGAGCTGGTAGAGGGTGGGGAGAAGATGGCTGGGTTGGGACTGGGGGGCACACAGAGGCCTCAGGAGGTGCCATCTAGACCCAGGTCTGCTCTGAGCAAATTGCTGAGCGCCTTGGCTGCAGTCCGCCCTCTTCCGCCAGCCCCGCTCCCCGTATTACAGCAGCAGCAAAGGCAAACTTCCCTGGAGCAACCCGCAATCCCACCCTAATTATAAGGCAGGGCAGCTCCTGCTCTGTTCAGCCCTGACTTTAATTTCCCTAATTATAGCTGAGGCTCAAAGCAGCACCTCCCCCTTAATCTGCTTAATGCAGACTCACGCTCCCCCCACTCCCGCCCCCCACCCTGGCTGCTGCCTTTAACCCTTTTGCTGCCGGGGTGGCAGTTTTCTGAGTGGGTACCTGTTACGTCCCCTTCGCCATACATTAAAGCTCCTAAATCCCTCAGAATGTGACTCTTTGGAGACAGGGTCTTTAAAGAGGTAATTAAGTTAAAATGAGGTCATCAGGGCGGGTGCTAACCTGATGTGGTGTGTGTCCTTATAAGAAGAGGAGACTGGGGCGCAGACCCAGGGGAGAGACCATGTGAATGAAAGTCTTACAAGCCAATGTGGGAGGCCTCAGAAAACACCAGTCCTGCTAACACCTTGATCTTGGACTTTCCGTTGTTTGAGGCACATGGTGGTACTTGTCAACCCTGCCTGACTAGTACAGCACCCTTGGCAGGCGGGAGAGCTGTGCAGCCGCTGCTTGGGAAGCGGGGCAGCACTCATGCCCTCTGGGGAGACCCCCATCCAGGGGGACCAGGGGGCTCAGGTGGAGCTGGGCGTCTCTGCTGGCCTGACCCTGAGGGGTGGGGACAGCTGGTGGTGTTCTGGGGAAGGGGGTCCACGCATGCAGGTGCAAGGTGTGCACCGGAGAGCGTGTCTGTGGGCTCCCAGGTGTTCAAACAGACTGATCGGGCTTCGCGTTGAAGCTAGACGCCCTTCCCTCGCCCCATGGAGCACGCATCGTGCTATTTCTACACGAATGCCAGAAAATCCATTGGCGTCCCGTCAGGGCAGGTGCAGCTGAGTTGGACTTGTGTTTCCTCGAGTGTGACTGTCCCACAGTCTGCTCCGTGACGAGAGAAACAGGAGCAGAGCTAGTGCACGGCTGACAGATGACTCCCAGCACCCAGCAGGCCAGGCGCTCTCTGGGACTCTGAGTCATACTGTTGCCACGACCTCCACGGTCACGGCCATGCTGCCGGGCACTCTCATGGTGGAGACCTTCTGAAGGTCACTGCAAAACTGTGATGCCCTAAATGCATTGTGGGCCAAGACAAGAGGCAGGTGGGGCTCCCCCTTGACAGCGCGCAGCTCAGGACGGTCACCCTCGGGAGGAATCACTGGCGACTGGAAGACGGAAGGGGAGGATGGATGTGGGGACAAGTCACCAGGAAGACGTCTCGCAGGACAGGCTGGAATCTACAGCCCTGGAAAAGGGTTATGGCGTGGCAGGGAAGGCCTGGACAGGGCGGGTGTGGTCCGGCTCCCCGTGTGGGCAGGATTTCTGCCTGGGGTACCCCTATCCTAACAGTAGAGAATGGCTGGAGTCCCCCAACCAGCAGACAGCACACCCTGCCTGACTCGTGAGCCGGGGTGCCGGGTGGTTCTGTGAGGGCTGGCTCCTGGCAACACCCCTCCCGGGTCTCATTCTGCATCTTCCTGTCACAGCCCTCACCCAGGCCAGCACCTTCCAGTCTTTTGTGACTGTTCTGCTGAGCCTGTAGGGGTTCTAAATATGTGGACTATTTGTAACCAAGGCAACCCATAAATATAGCACAAACCGATTCCTGATTCCCGAGACAGTTTCTGTTGGATTGCTGCTCAGTCCCCGTCTTTCTTGTTGGCTCCCCTGGGTTGTGGGGTCCCTGAGATGGCCCCTGTGGTGGTTTGCTGGAGGGACACATGGGACTGGCGGAACTCACGGAGTCTGGAGAAGTCTGTGCAAAGGTTTCGGAGGTTCCTCCCTCTCGTGAAGAGGCATACAGTGACGAATGCAGCAACATGTGCAATATGTCTGCCCAGGGGCGCCCTTTAGGGACTTAACCCTCAAGGTTTTGCTGGGGCTGGTCACCTAGGCCGTCCCTGCTGAGCAACTATTAAAACAACTCCCATGAGAAAAGCAGGCGTTTGTCACAAATCATATTGTTTGCGTGCACGGTCTAGGCACAGTGAACCATCCTTATCCACTAGGGGATGGAGGCACGGTGCAAGTGCCAAGTTCCCAGAAGCCAGCTCAGAGCTGGCCTTGCAGGCAGACCATTCTAAAGACAGCAGCCCCAGGCCTCATGTCCCACGAGGTCTTTTCTCAGTCCAGGACCTAGCCAGGCTTTCTCAGACAGTTAATATCTCCTGTTCTAATCTCCCTTCCCTGAAATCGGCAATCAAACCACAGGGCTGCCTCCTCTCAGCTCACTTTCCTCTTCTGCCAGCCGTGACCCCTGGCTCCTTCGCTCCTTGCCCTGGGGACTGCCCATCATATACTTAAGACCCAGCTGTTGAATGGAGACGGCTGTGCCTGGTTTGAAGAGCCCCTCCCTCTGCTAGTCATTCCTCCTGTCCTCACTGCCGACTCTAACGCATGCCTGTAGCCATACTGTTTCCACCGCACGGGGTACATTTCCCTAATACTCTGTGATGGGGTCTGAACTTGAGGGGGATTCTAGCCTGCGAGAGGACGAGCTCTTTCTAGCTGGATACCCCTCCAGACGCCTTCCACGAATGTTTGTGGACACAGCAGCAAGTGCCTGTGTTTGTCGTCTGTGGCTGCACATTGCAAACGGTGCCATGGATGGGAGCAGACCGAGAAACGGTTGCTCCATGGAGGGGGCCGGGTGGCTTGGCAGTGGGGGTGCTAGACAACTCACTGAGTACCCCGTGAGAGACTTTTTAATCTGTGCTATGTGCAAATACTACCTTTTCAAACAAAATTTTAACTAAAATGAAGAAGAAGAGGAGGAGGAGGGGAGAAATAAGAATAATCTGGAGGAGGAAGAGGAGGGGG
>RJWJ010047854.1:0-10887 GCA_004363605.1 Indri indri | reverse complement strand
GGCTGTAACATTGTGCCGCACCACAGGCTGGATGGCTTAAACAACAGAAACTGACCTCATCTCAGATCTGGAGCCTTGAAGTCTGAGATCAAGGTACTGACAAGGTTGGTTTCTTCTGAGGTCTCTCTGCGTGACTTGTTGATGGTTGTCTTCTTCCCGCTTCTTCACATGGTCTTTCATCTGCGCACCCATGTCCTAACCTCCTCTTCTTGTAAGGTCACTAGTCATACTGGATCAGGGCCCACCCTTTTGACTACAATTCAGCTTCATTACTTCTTCAAATAACCTGTCTCCAACGACAGTCACATTCAGAGGTCCTGGGGGTCAGGATTTCAACATATACATTTTTAGGGGGAGGGACATAACTCAGCCTGTAACAGGGATTTATTCCATTTATATTTAAAGTAATTACCTATACGGGAATACTTAACCATTTTACCATTTTCTTATTTGATTTTTTTATGTCTTACAGCTTTTTCATCATTCATTTCCTCCGTCACTAGTTTTCTCTGTGTTTAATTTATTTTCTTTTACAGTGACATACTGCTATTCTCTTCTCATGTCCTTTGTGTTTATTCTATAGATACTTTCTTTGAAGTTACCATGGAGTTTATATATGATATCCTACAATTATGACAATATCTTAATACCAACTTAACTTCAGTCATATACAATAACTCTACTCCTGACAATTCTGCCCCCCTACTTTATGATATTGATGTCATAAATTGCATGTTTATATACTATGTACTTGTTAATATAGATTTATAATTATTTTTATACATTTGCCTTTAAATACTGTGGAAAATAAAAAGTTGTGTTGTAAGCCAAAATTACTAGAGTACTGTTTTTCATGTGTTTCCTTTACTGAAGAACTTTTTCTTTTTATATGGCTTCAAGTTACTGTCTAGTGTCCTTTTGTATCAACTTGAAGGACTCCCTTTTGCATTTCTTTTAGGGCATTATACTGATAATAAACTCCCTCACTTTTTTTTTTTTTTTGTCTGGGAAAATCTTAATGTCTCCCTTGTTTTTTAGGAATAGTTTTGCTTGATATAGCAGCCTCAGTTGACATTCTTTTCTTTCAGTGATTACATATGTCATCCCACTGCATTCTAACCTTCAAAGTTTCTGCTGAGAAATCTGATGATAGTCTTATTAGGGTTCCCTTGTTTGTGACAAGTTCATTTTCTCTTTCTGCTTTCAAGATTCTCTGTTTTTCTTTGGCTGTTAACAGTTTGATTATAATATATCTCATTGTGGATCTCTCTTGGTTTATCATACTTGGAGTTCATTGAACTCCTTGGATTTGTATATCCATGTCTTTTCTCAGATTTGGGAAATATCTAGCCATTATTTCTTCAAATTCATATTTGAATAGTTGTTTTAAATTTGTTGTCTAGTGAGTCTAATGCATATGTTTCTTCAAAGACTGTTTCTAGAGATTCATTTTGTTCCTTTGAATGAACCCTGTTTCCCCATTTCTTCGTATGCCTTGTGATCTTTGTTAGAAAGATTAGGCATTTTTTAAAAACAATCAACCACTTCTTGCAGTCTTTGCAGAATAAAGTGGAAGATGTTCACTAATTAGTGAGCCTCTAAGTCTTGAGAGCAACCTGGGGTAAAGACTTAAAGTCTTCTCAGTCTTTTCTGGATATGTGTCCAGTCTGGGTTTGTGAGTGAACTTTTAAATTTCTTGTTGTTCGTTTTTTCCAACTGCTTTGAAATATCTTAAATTCCAATAACCCATCCTTTCTCTGGGAAAAAAAATTATTTGATTTTTACTAATAAGAATAAATATTTATTTTAATGTACCTAAGCTGTCTTACTTCTTAACAATCACCTTTTAATTCATGATCATTAAAGAACCAAATATTCCTAGAATAAATTTATTCTCTGATTATTTCCTCAACAGCTGTACAATACTTTAATCACTTTTCTCTCTATTACAGTGAGCCAAGGAGGCGTCGCATTGGTCTCTGACATGTGTCCAGATCCTGGGATTCCAGAAAATGGTAGAAGAGCAGGCTCTGACTTCAGGTAGGAGATGAAATAGTGGTTGGGAAAGCGTTTATTTTTTAACACATACATAATTTCAGCCTGCCATTTTTGTTTAAGCCTTTTGTACTTTTGATTCAAAGGTACACCTGCTCAATTGCTATGTTGCTATATTATTGTTTGTAGAACTCTAAAACATACGCTGAAAAATACTCTGGAGTTGACACCTGTCACTATATGAGCCAATAATACAAATTTAACTCTAAATGTATATTGTCAAAATTGATCTTCAGGATGTTTTTCTTTTTTTCATCTGTCAACATTTCATATTCTAATGTTTTTAATGTGTGAAAAATAGAGGGGAGAAATGCTTAATCATAACCTCATAATTATTTTATTAAATAAACTTTAAAAATGATGAAGGTTAGTAGCAGCCAATGCAGTTCATTAAGAAAATGTTGTGAGTCATATTACTAGGATTATGACAAACCAGAGACTGTTTTCCAGTTGTTACATCATGAATGCAGTTATGATTGTAATCATCCTATCAATTTGGACTTTTATGTTTCTTTCAATTCTTAAAATTTTCCACCTTACAAGATGGATACTAGTATTAGGAGTAGCTATAAAATCAAAGAGTAAAGGGAAGCAGGAAATGTGTTTTTCCTCCTGAAAATCTCACCATTTTTAGAGAAACAAAAAAGATAGGTGCAGAGAATTGAGGCCATTAAAGTAAGCTAAAAATTGGAGAAAAGTAAAGAAACTGGGATGAGGTCATTTAGAATGCTAAGCAGGGAGCTGGTTTTAATGGGAGACTAACTTTGGTCTGATCCCACGGGGCACTCTGGAGTAGAGACTGTACCAACACACAGGCCCACCTTGGTACCTGCTGTCCCTCCTGTCAACCATTGGCTTTCTTCCCTTCCTATGGCTGGAGGAAGTTCTCCAGAGAAAGAGTCGTTGGTAAGCAGTTGTTAGCAATTCTGGTGAGTCTGGTGCAGGGCTGTATCAGCTGGTAACACCTCAACCAGGAATTGGTCAAGAAAAGAAGCTAACAGAGAAAAATACTGGTTTTCTGTTGTCATATAAAATAGCTGTCATTTGAAGACATTCAGGAATTTTTATCTCTTTTGAAAATAAAGCAAATAGATAAAATTATACATCCTTCCAAGGGCTTTCCATGCTATGTATTCCTTCCTTGAATTAAAGTCACCTCTTTTGTGTCCCTCATTGAGGAAACAATGTTCTTCATGCTTCCTTTCCAAAAACCTTGTATGCATCCCTGCATTGCACACAAGGTTTTAGAGTTGAAAGCAAGGAGTCCTCACGAGGTGTTTGCATGTTCATTTTCCCACCTGAAATAAGCTTCCCCAGATGGAGCTGGTGTCTTGTTTATTTCTGCTTCTTCAGTGACTGAAATAGTGCCTGGCACAATAGAACTCAGTGCACATTTGCCAGAAGCACTTTATCTGTGAGGGGTACTGTCCATGCAATATTGTTATCCTTGAAATGATTCCCAGGAATCTAGAAACTTCTTTGGTCTAGGTTGTAGAGCTCAATTATAAAACATAGCAAATTAAATTATATTTGACAATACCGAATTCTTCACCTTGCATCTCAGTGAAGAGAACCAGAGAAGATATGTAAGCTTCAAAAGTTAACAGAGAACTTATGAACATTTGGGGCCAGTATCTACTTTGCACAAGGGCAATAATGAAAATTTTATAGTCTCCTAGGTGAATATGCTGATATTTCATTCTTAGTTTTATTTCTGAAGAGGAGGTTTAGCTGTAAGGGCTGTGTTGATCCCTCTGGGGTGGGGGTCAGAGGGAAGCCAGGCTGTGCAGACAGTGGTCAGTCAAGGATGGATTGTAGAACCTTATCTCAGAAGAGACTGTCTTTCACTTCCTTAGTTTCTTGGGGAAACTCTGTGTTCTTTACATGTCTCCAAGTTTGTGGCAATGGCAATCAATTAATATAACATCTGGTAAAATTATTTGCAAGATTACATTTTCTATTAAATACAAATGCAAAATATTTTTGTCATCTATGGAGGGTGTGTATGTGTGTATACAAATATACACATAACCATGATAAGCCAGTTCTAGTAGTTTTTGGTAGATTTCATAGGACTTTCTCCCTAGAAGATATTGTCATCAGGAAATAGAGTTTTAATTTTTGCTTTCCAATCTGAATGTCTTTTATTTTATTTTTCTTGCTTGTATTCACCAGCTAGAAACTATATTATAACATCGAATAGACATGGTGAGACATCCCTTTCTTATTCCTGTGCTTCAGTGGAAAGTGTTCTGATTCTCATCTTAGGTATGAGATTACATGTAGGTTTTTCACAGATGTCCTTTATCAGGTTGAGGAAGTATGCATCTATTTTTAATTTTTGAGAGGTGTGGGGTATTTGTTTTGTTTTGCTTTTTTGTTTTAAGTCAGAAATGGATATAGAATTTTTTCAAAAGTTGTTTTTTTACACCTATTGGGATGATCTTTTGTTTGTTTACTGATATATTTAGTTTGTTAATATAATGAATTAATTTATTTTTCCAGTGTTAAAAATCAATTGCATTCTAGGATAAAATTAATTTGGTTAAGATATATTATCCTTTTTATATACTGTTGGATTTGACTTGTTAAAATTCTGTTTAGATTTTTTGCAGATATGTTCATGAGCAATGTTGGGCTATAGTCTTTTCTTGTAAAGAGATTGGTTTTGCTATCAGAGTAATAATGGTCTCATAAAATTAATTGGAAAATGTTCTCTTCTGGAATATACTAAGAGAGTTTGTATATAATTGGAGATATTTCTTTCTAAATTGTTTCAAATAATTCACCAGTGAAGCCATCTGGAATTGGAATTTTTTATGAGAAGGTTTTTAAACTACAAATTCAACTTCTTTTCTGCTTACAGGCTTATGTACAACAGGTTGTCTGTTTTTACTTGCGTGTGCTCTGATAGTATGTACCTTTCAAGGGATTTTTTAAATTTCATCTAAGTTGTCAAATGTATTGGCATAAATTTATTCACAATATTCTCTTATCATCCTTTAAATCAGTAGTGATGTCACAGCTCAAATTCTTCTTTTCTCTTTTTTTTCTTTTTTCTTTTATTTCAGTATATTACAGGGGTACAAATGTTTAAGTTACACATAGTTCCTTTAGAACAAGGGTCAGTTCTTAGAATGTGCGACAGTAGAAGCCGTGCGTGTTTATGTGCAGGCTGGTGGGCTACAGCCATGTGAAGATGCCTTGTGACCCTTGGATGCCCTTAGTACAGCGACATGCTAAGCATGTCTGTAGCCCGGGAGCACCAGGCTGGACCACACAGGCCAGGTGTGCGGTAGGCTGCACCATCTAGGTGTGGGCGAGTACACTCTGTGATGTTTGCACATCCCCGAAATCACATAAGTGGGTGTTTCTCAAGCAGCATCCCTGTCGTCAAGCGAGCACCTCTGCCCTCCCGCCCACACGGCCGCTTCTGCCGTAGAACCAGGGCTCTTCGCTCCCGGCGCATTGCGTCCCCTCACTTCAACTCGTCCCGGCACCTGTGTGTGCTAGACACAGATTTACGCTTCCATCACCTCGTCAAATCATGAGGTTCTGAAGGAAAGGAAGGAGGTCTTACTTGTTTTATTTTTCATGACTGAGCTCAACACGCGGTAGATTCTTTTTCTGTTGAATTGGATTAAATCAACTCTAACAAGCCTGTGCCTAGGGTTGCATGATCATAGCCGCATTAGTGCTCTGCTAACGCAATTATGTTAACCACTGCTGGTCAGAGAACGGATCGGCAATTTTTATTTAAAAAAAAAAAAAATGGCCTTCTCTGCCGAGAAGGGAATTTGGGGGATGGAAGAGTGATAGATATGACTTAAAAACTAAATGGTTACCTGATGTCATCGATATGTGCATGTCACCGTGCATGGTAGTGACTTCTGTTCTTGTGTCTTAGCACTTTGTATCTCCCAAGGATCTGATGTTTCTTTCATTTTATTTTCTACACATGCTTTATAAGATTTAAGGGGTGTCAAATGGAATTAATTGTCATTAAATGGAAGGAGAAACCAAAATAAATAAAGGAAAAATTGTATAATCAGTGGGAAGTAGAAACAAATCTATAGCCCAAGTATCTGGATAAACTGCTTCTCATTTCTAATTTCCACATTTCGTGATCCTCCTTTCCTGCAATGCATTGCTAATTTTATTTACAGTTATTACAGTATTGCTGCAATGGTTTCATTATTTCTCCACTGTAGGTCAATTTCAGTGACAATAGAGCCTCTGCCCCTCGTTACATGAAGACGTAAATAATTGCACTTATAGACAGTGTGTAAACCAGGGAATAAATCTGGTGTTCTTTTCCTCAACAATTGTTTTTTATTAAGTTCTGTTATTAAATTATTTTTTAAATCATAAAGGAATGAGGGACACACAGGTGCACTATGAGCCACCACAGGCTTTATTCTTTGTGGTGTCCAAGGGGGTCCATGTGAGAGCGTCGTCTTCTCACCTGTGGAGGGAACGGTCGAGAGACACCTGGGGACTCTGGTCATCGCCCTCCTGTAGGTCCACCTGCTTTGGGGTTGGTTTGATTCTTTTTCTTGGCATCCTATTTTTTTTTAATTTGCTATAATGGAAAATTCAATTGTACTCGTAAAGTTGGAGCAAGGGTACACCCCTAAATGTCTACATCCTACGTAATGTCGGTTCTCCCTGCAGCCCTTCTTTATTTCTGTGATTCTGTCTGTTTGCCGGCATTCGTTGCTCCCTCCTGTCCTCTCAACGATGCTGAGCTACGTTGCTGTTCACCAAGTGTGGATGACAAGACCCTGTCAGGACTCAAGCCTTCGCCTCTTCCGCTGTCTGGCGACGCCCCTCCCGGCCGTGCTGTGCAAAACGGACCTTTCCTCCCCGCGCCCTCTCTCCCTCTGACCCTCTCTCTTACTTCCCGTCACTGACCGCCATAGGAAACTAGGTGCCTGTGTGTGTCTGCACTTTTATTTTAATAAGTGTGGTGCACGATTATGCATCATCTCTCTCCCACAGAGTGTTAGTCCCATAAAGAACAGAACTTTGTTTTATTCACGAGCACGTTTCAGTGCCTGGCATGGCGCCCGCCTCCCGGGGACACTCAGTCATTATTAATTAAATCATTTAATTTGACTTTATATAAGGAATGTATTTACATGTACATATCATAGGGCAGTGATAAATGTTGATTGGATAAATTGGTAAATTTTCAGGAATATGATTATTCCCAAGAAGACAGCTACTATTTCTTTACTTCATGTGCTGTCTTAGGCACTGAGCCCCCTCAGTTTGCTGGATCATTGACGCACATCATTGCTTATTTTAGTAACAAGAAAATATAGGTGCTGTTATTACTATTAGATCATTGGATTATTCAGCCTACTTTTTCTCATCAATTAAAAAATCATAGTACTAATATAAGAAGCATTTTTAAAGTTAGATTCAAGTCTGCATTTGAGGTTTTGTTAAACAAAATTTGGAAACTACAGTGGAAGGAGTAGAGAAATTTAAAAAATATGCAAGCTCGGTTTCTTGTTGGAAAATTGTTCCCTCCTTTTGACATAATCCATTTGCACTCAGTGTTCCTAAGTGGACGTCAAAGAACCATCTTACATTTTTTGAAACTCAAGCATTATCTTAGTTCTCCAACCAGAGTTTGTTTCTGTAAATGATTTCTTTGCTACTCAGTTGCGCTCTGAAGAAAACAGGGGGAAGGAGGACACCGTGCGGGTGGGCATTCGGTCCGGGTTCGCCACGTAAATAAAGCAGGCCGTGGGTGCTTACAGACCTTTCCTGACATTCCGCACTCGGGTCCACAACACCAAAGTCCCCTGACATCCAGAGTGTTTTTACAATCTGAAAAAAATTGAGGGGCATAACACGTTCCCATGCCCTTAACCCAAGGCAGGCGTGTAGCTTTCTAGAGATCGACGGTCACTGAGGACTGAGCTAGCTGAGGAAAAATATTTGCAGTGATCACTGCTCTTTCAAAGAACCTCAACTGTGTTTCTAAGAACTACTTAAAGAAATACCACACCCAATATTTCCCTTTCTGTCCCTTCAGAAAGGGCACACTGTGAATGTTCCAGATCTCATGGATCTGGCTAAACCTGCTTCCAAGAAGAACCCACTGGGTAGGACCTGTGGGGTGTTCTCCTTGTCTCTTCCACAGTCTTTGAAATATCTTCAATAGAAAAATAATTTTTTCTTTAAAATAAAATATGCATTTAAATAGTTTTCTGGGAAAACGGATGATTGTTATTTTAGCATCCAGTAATTCGTTAGCTTCAAGATGCAGAAGAGAGCTGATGAATTAATTAGGCCACTTCACCAGGACCGTCAGAGACGGCCGTCGGGGGTTCTGAGTATTAATGCTCCTGACAGTGGCCTCGGTAATTCAGTTCTTCCTCTGAGTCTTGCTTCCTCCTCTGTAAAAGAATGGGTTGAAATATCCAATGTGATGATTCCTGCAGTATGTTAGAGGTATAATGCTCTGTGGCTCTTAGTCATGCTTTTTGCCAAAATCTATTTTAGAATAAGATTCTGCAAAAATTCCATGGCTTTATTTAGGGCTCAGACAGCCTTTGGGGCAAAAGACACCTCGGGAGGGAACCATATTAAAGTAGCGAACATGAAATAATCAGCCCATGCGTTTATTTGGGGGCCGTTCCCCTGCTCCCTAACGTGCTCAGTTCCTGTAAAAAGTCTTCGGCATCTCGGATGGTGCATTCTGTCTTCCGCTACGTCCCCACCAGAAATGCACTGAAGGAAGGGCGGGAAGGAGAAAGTGCACTGCTCCCATTTTCCTGGGGGCTCTTGACTATGCGTCAGGCACACTCCGTTAGCCCAGGGATTCTGGTTTAATTGGACAGGAATATGGCCTGGGCATTAGGGATTTTTGGTTTTAAATTTTGATTTTGGTAAAATACACGACATAAAATTTAGCATCTTAATCACCTTTCAAGGTTCCGTTCAGTGGTGTTCAGTACATCCCCATGGTTGTACATCACCGCCAGGTGGGCCCGTCCGTGAGACAAAGCAAGCCAGTGCCTGTTGCTGGCGTGTCCTGCAGGTGCGCGACCGAGGTGTCAGCCATAGGGGGTGGCCCAGGCTGCGGGACTCTGCCCGTTTCCTCGTCCTCCAGCTCTGACACTCCTGGCTGTGTTCTCACTCCAGCTGCAGGGCAGAGAGAATGGTCGTAAAACACCTCCCGGCCTAGCAGTTTGGAGGGTCCCCTTTGGCTTCCTAATCCCAAGTGGAAGAAAGGCTCAGGGGCTGCTGTCCTTGGGCGCCAACAGTCGTCAGGGAGGAGAGAGGGGCCTCCGTCTCACGAAGGGACACAGCGCGGGGAGATCTGGCTTGCAGGGAAAGCTCCTTCCCCAGCCCTAATTCTCCCCGGTTGCTGCTGCACTGAGACCCCTGTCCCGCCTGCTCCCTCCTGAGCTGTGTAACTTACAACGCGTGGAAATGCTCCACGTCTGCGTGATTAGCTGGGCAGTGAACCTGAGGATTTAATTTTTCTACTTTGAGCAACCAAGTCCTCGTTTTTGTAAACAGCGGCCCCCACCATATAACAGACCTGGAAGATTTAAATTAAATTTCCTCACAGGAGAATTCGCACCTCTTGTCAATGTTGTGCTCTGAGAGCGGGTCACGGTGTGACGTCGCTGGCACTGGCCGCGCCTCTGGAAAGCACTGCTGTTGCTCACCCTTTCAAATCGCCTTACCTGTCGATCACTGTTGAGGGATCTTTGTCATGCCCTTGCTAACACGCCGTATCTAAAAATCACATAAAATACGAGTTTCCTTTCTTTCCCGAGGCTGGAGCGGTCCGTCTACTCTCTGCTGCATTTGTAGTGGTGCTAAATTGCCTTAAGGCTTGAGGAGATGAGTCTAAAAATTGTTGCTATAAAAAGAAAAAAATGGCCCAGAAATGACACACTTTGTGTGAAAATCACGAGGGTAATAAAAGGCATTCATTCCAATGGCCGCAGCAGCCGCATTTGTCTCTGTGAGGACGGCATTTTCTGGAATGCTGAGCAAGTCAGAGGATGTGACGACGTCTCCCTCCTCGCCTGTGCCCGGTTTGTTCACAAACTGTCTCTGCAGCCCTCTCAGTGCCATCGATAGGGCCGTGCCCCTAATGGCACCTCTCAGGGACACCGTCTGGCCCAGTGTCCAGGCTCCTTGCAGTGGTTCAGGGCCTCACTTATGGGAGGATCAACGCAGCGATCTAATGGAACCTGTTCGTTTGCTTATTTTTGTTTTATTTCAGCATATTACAGGGGTACAAATGTTTAGGTTACGTATATTGCCTTTGCCCCACCCGAGTCAGAGCTTCAAGCGTGTCCATCCCCCAGATGGTGCGCACCGCACCCATTAGGGGTGAGTACACCATGCCCTCCCCCCCACCTGCCTGACACCCGGTGACTGCCGGTGGGACTGCAAACTAGTGCAACCCCTGTGGAAAGTAATATGGAGGTGCCTCAAAGAGCAAAAAGCAGGGCTAGCATTTGATGGAAGCTGTTTTGAAACGGAGGTGAGTGATCGCAGCGCAGTGATGCATGAGCTCCCTGCCTGCCCAGTGGGATTCTGCCCAGAGGCTGTGTTGGGTTTCTGCTCCCTGAAGCCGTCCACTTTGACGGCTTTTCCAGCATTTCAGGGATGGTCTGAACTCCTGCTCTTGCCTCCTGGCTTTTCCTGCCCATTCATCCCACAGGTATCAATTGCAGGGATGTTAGAAGCTCAGCGCACAGAGCTAGAGGCTGAGAGATTTCAAGGTGAATAAACACAAAGCCCTCCGTCCCCGCCTTGCCTGGCTGGGGGCTTCTCCCAGCCTCCCAGCCT
>RJWJ010047853.1:0-10849 GCA_004363605.1 Indri indri | reverse complement strand
CAAGTTTTGTTTAAGTTCTGCCAATTTGGGGTTCTGGTGTTCCTGTTACCGCTGAAACATTTCAGTTTTGATACTGCTTGGCTTCTTTCCTTCTAGCTCCTCCAATGAAGAGAAAACTATGGGTTTGAAGTTCACATCCCCATCTGTGCTGTGAAGAATGAGCTTTTTATGTTTATCAGTCCTGTTTTAAAATCTTTTGTCAAGGGTGTATCCAAAAACTCAATAGATGCATTTATACATCAATTTTTATATGGTACAAAACAATAACTTAAGTGAAATGCATGGCAACAATTATTAATGACCTATATCCTTATATGCACTTAAGGTAAAACTACATATTACAATGACCGAAATGGGAATTATTTTGCATTGCTTTATATTTTGAGCTTTCATACAGGAAGATACCATCAATATTTGTGGGAGGAATGTAATATTAATAATATGTATGTATTTGAGATATTAGAGATAAAGGTTTTAATGACATCCTTGTTAAAAATCAGCTTTAGTGAGGTATAATTTGCATGCGATAAAATGCATTAAACTGCATATTTAAAATCTGTGCATTTTATTGCATGCAAATTATACCGCACTAAAGTTCGTTTTTCAAAAGATAGCATGTAGGATTGCCTGCTGCTGCAATAGTTCAGAGAACGTCAATAGAGAAGGAAAATGAAGATTGATACATCAGGCGGACAAAGAAAATGCATAGCCAAGTGACCCTGGAGGAATGAGTGAATGGAAAAATAATGTATGTAAATTTAGATGGTTTGAGATCATTTTTGTAAGACTTTTTGTCTTTGATGTTAAGATGCTGAATTTAATATCTGGGCACTGGGAATCCTGCAGAGCTTTTTGAAGAGAAGGCTAAAGTGAAAAATAAAACAAAAAGCAATTTTGCTCTGCAGGGTCTACTGGCACGTTCTGGTTTCCTTCTCACATTCCAATCTATGTCTGCCTTTGTATTCTGCAGACATCAGCATTTGCCACGATGCTGTCATCCAGTGACTTTGCATCTGCTTCCTGGGAGCTCGTGGTCCACGTTGACCATCCCGACGTAGAGGAGCAGAAAGACATCACGCTGAGAGTGTCCGGAGACCTGCATGTTGGGGGGGTGATGCTCAAGTTAGTAGAACAGATCAGTAAGTTTCTCTTCCTTAACGGTTACTCTGTATTTGAAACTCTTTCTGTTTCCTCACCTCTAAATGGCTGGTCTAAGTTGTCTGATCATCTAGGTTTTTCTGATCATACATCTTGTAATGGCCCAGAGAGCAAGTTCCCCTCCTCTCCTAGGGTGGAGAGAGAAATAGCTGTCCTGGCAAGAACTTCAGACTGAATTCTAACTATGCTTGTAAAAATTTGAGTCTTTGGTGGCAAACTAAAGTTCCCCAGCAGGTATAATGCTGTACTTCCACAAGGATGGGACCCATCCATTGGTGACATCTAACTTTAGGTGACGTGGCATTAGACTATGTGTCAATTCCCTGTGAATACTCAATTGCTCAATGATAAAGTCAGCTTGGAGCCAACGTGTCTTCTAACACTTATCCACCATTTGCTACTCTCCCTGTTTAAACAAAGAAAAAGAAGTCTTTAGGGTCAGATTCCTCACATCAGGAGTTAACACTATCAAATCTAGAATTTAATAACATTCCATTTTCTTTGTATTTATTTTACCTTCTACTAAGGCCTTGCATGCTGGCTTTTCATTTACTCTAGCGAGATAAAGCGTTTTTAAGTGAGTCTTTATTGAAGTATAATATACATATCCGAACTGCACTTATCACAAGGGTACAGTTCAAAGAACTTTCACAAAGCCATGTAACCACCACCCCAATCAAGAAATAGAACATTACCTATTCTCCCACCCTAACCCCATACCTGACCCTATCCGGTTGCTACTCTACCAAGGGTAGCCAGTACCTTGACTTTTAACACCAGAGGAATAATTTGCTTGATTTTGAACTTGATATAAATGGATTTATACAGGATACACTCTGTCTTAGTCTGTTTGTATTGCTATAGAGGAACTACCTGAGGCTGGGTAATGTGTAAAGAAAAGAGGTTTATTTGGCTCACAGTTCTGCAGGCTGTCCAAGAAGCATGGTCCCAGTACCTGCTTCTGGTTAGGGCTTCAGGAAGCCTCCACTCATGGCCAAAGGGGAAGGGAGCAAGAGAGAGAAGAGGAGTTGCAAGGCTCTTTTCAACGGAATGGCACCAAGCCATTCAAGAGGGATCCACCCCCATGACCTCAACACCTCCCACCAGGCCCTGCCTCCAACATTAAGGATTAAATTTCAGTGTGAGATTTGGAGGGGACAAATATCCAAACTATAGCACACTCTTACGCATCTACTTTCTTTCACGCACTATACATTATTTCTGTGAGATTTATCCATACTGTTGCATATAGTTCTCGTTCATTTATTTTCATTGCTGTATAATATTCCATTGCAAGAATATGCCACAACATATTTATCCATGTATTTCTTGATGGACATTTGAGTTGTCTTCATTTTCAGGCTCTTACAGACAGGGCTGCTATAATATATGTCTTTGGGTGATCATTTCTATTGCATGTATAGCTCAGAAAGGAAATGCTAATTCATAGGGTTTTCCCAAACAGTTGTACCAATTTATACTTCTACTAACATCATTAAGCAAAAGGTTGTCTAATTTAAAGAGAGAGAAACCATTTAAGAAGTAACGTGTAAATAAACACACCAGTGGCTCTTAATTTAGCAAAGTAAAAGATTGAATATTGACTCCAACGTGGATGAAAAGCAAAGATTCTATTTTCCTGCCAACACTGAAGGAGGGGAAAGATTAAATGTTGATGCTAACATTGAGAGGGAGAAAATATTTACTCTGATTTCAATGTTTGGGGATACGGTGGAACTGATAAGAGCTGGGCATTCCTGAGAAGAGTGAAATGTCGGTTTTATAGCGCCTCTGTGTGGTCTTTGATTAGGAGCTATTGTTACTCCCTTGTGATACAGCATTGTAAAGATCCATTTCTGTAAGAGAAATAATCCTGACTGAACAACATCAAATGCCTTTGACCTTCTCAAAAAGGACCGTAGCATGGAGGGATTTTTTTTTTTTTTTTTTTTTTTTTTGAGACAGAGTCTCACTCTGTTGCCCGGGCTAGAGTGCTGTGACGTCAGCCTAGCTCACAGCAACCTCAAACTCCTGGGCTCAAGCGATCCTCCTGCCTCAGCCTCCCAAGTAGCTGGGACTACAGGCATGTGCCACCATGCCCGGCTAATTTTTTCTATATATTTTTAGTTGTCTGATTAATTTCTTTCTATTTTTAGTAGAGACGGGGTCTCGCTCTTGCTCAGGCTGGTCTCGAACTCCTGAGCTCAAACAATCCGCCCGCCTCGGCCTCCCAGAGTGCTAGGATTACAGGCGTGAGCCACCGCGCCCGGCCGGCATGGAGGGATTTTAAGGATGAGAACTTTAGCATTCCTCATGAACAACAATTCCATGTTTCTGTTCCTCTACAGTATTTACTTGTAAATGATGGTAAGGTTCAGTCACTGTTTTTTCCTGCCACCCCTTGGAGACTTTGGAGAGAGGCCAAGAACTGTTGAGCCTTGAATTGCAAAAGGAGATGGGGTGCTGAAGACCAGTTGTTGGTTTCAGTTTTTGCACACAGTGAAACTGACTCCGGAACACCTGGACCCTCCACGCCAGGCTCTCTCTCATTTTACTTAACTGCGTTTTCCATTTCTGCAGACATATCCCAGGACTGGTCAGACTTTGCTCTTTGGTGGGAACAGAAGCACTGCTGGCTTCTGAAAACCCACTGGACCCTGGACAAGTATGGGGTCCAGGCAGATGCAAAGCTTCTCTTCACCCCTCAGCATAAAATGCTTCGCCTTCGCCTGCCGAACGTGAAGACGGTGAGATTGCGAGTCAGCTTCTCGGCTGTGGTTTTCAAAGCTGTCAGTGACATCTGCAAAACCCTGAGTGAGTACCCCAAAGAGGCCCCCGTGCCCTTTGCACTCTTCGCAAAGGAAGACAGGAAAATTAGGTGCGAATTCTGCCTGCTTCAAGCAATTGGCTAGAGAATGCTCCCTTGTTAGGACGCACGCTTCCCAGCCCAGGCCTGGGGGCTGCGGTCATGTAAGTGCAGTTAAACCAAATGGAACATTATTGGTATAAATCAGACTCGTTTCTACAAAGCTTAAAACTATTTCAAAAGAGATTTGTAAACGGACTAGACAAATCATTAAGATTACCCCCCCAAAATTTACGTCTCCAAGCTATACTTAAATCATTATTATTATACATATTTAAGATAAACAAAAAAAGAGTTCTATTAAATCCTTCATCACCATAGAACTGTGTCTTTACTGTTTTTGAGATAATGGTGTCGCAATGTCTTAATTGCTTCATTAACATCTGGCTCCAGTAAATAGCTCTGTCTACAAAAAGCACTTGCAAAGTTTATTTTAAGGAGAAAAGTACATTTAATTGTGAATGGAAACCTAATTCTTTATGGGTTGGTATCCTATAGTTTAACAGTCCTAAGGACAACACTACCCAAACCATTTCTTCGTGAACGTGTTCTCATCTTACATTTTTTGAAAAGGTACATGTATATTCTTTGGTTCCAAAGCCAAAAATCAGCATTTGAACACAGAATAGATAATATATAAGTGAGTATCTTCCCCTCTAAAACTGTAAACTTCATTGACTCATTCAACAAATATTTATTGAGCATCTACTGTGTGCCAGGCATTGTGGTGAGTGCTAAGGATACATTAAAGATAAAGATAGCTAAAATCCCTGCCTTCCTGGAGCTTATATTCTGGCAGGCAGAGACAGATAGTAACAACAAATGTAATAAATAAGAAAAGAATATAGGCTGTTAAAGGGGGTGGTACAGAAAAAGGGAAACTGTGTCAGCAGGATTGAGAATAGCAGTGTTGGGCTGTGGAGGGGAACACTGAGGTGTGAAATAGGGTGAGGGCAGAAGCCACAACCTGAGCATCTCTGTGTCCCTGGCTCGTGTCACAATGCCTAGCCCACATTATCTGCTAATAACCGTTTGCTGAGTGAATAAATGAACGGAGCATAAATTGCAGCCATGTCCCTGATGCGTGGTGGGCAAAGGGCAAGCACGAGGGCACCTTTTTTCCAGTAATATTCTAATGAGGATTTGAAAACAAAGTCATGATTAAATCAAATCGTATATTCCATATACCACAGTGGACTGGAAGCACACATCACGGCGAGGCCAGGAACCTGACATTTCGAAATAAACAAAAGCAGTCAGATGTTCTCTTTTCCTGATTTTATCTTCATGGTCGTTGTAAGGGCTCCACTTGGCATTTCTAATCATCGCTTTTTATATCTGATCAACTGAAGCGAAATCAAATTTAGCAGTATAATGGCTTGTCCGTTGAAGCACAGAGAAGACACCAATCTTGGGCTTGGAGATACAGGAGTTTTGTTTTTGTTTTTAGTGCTTACACTGGAACTTTTAATTCACCACCAGCTTTTGCGTATAAATCCTGCATTTGGGATGGTCACTGGTGTGTATTGCAACCTGACCATCAGATATCCTCAGTTACTGGCGAGAGAGTTGAGCTTGACTGCTGGGCTCGATCTCAGCACTCAGCAGTGAGTGAACGAAGCCATGGGAGGGCCTCATGGAATCAGTGCACTTACCTCCAGCTGCCTGGGGCCCTGAAACACCCACATGCTTTTGCTTTTTCCTGGGATGATAGCCGCTCAGTGCAGTTATGTTTATCTGCAGTTCTGATCAGCAACCATAAATATATTTGATTAATGGGGATTATCATAGCTTGGGTTTCCAGAGGCAGACCCTGAGATTAGGATTCAAGTACAAATAGTTGATTTGGCAGGTGATGCCAGGAAACACTGATGGAGACAGGGAAATGAGACTGGGAAGAGAAGGCCACCAATAGGAGTGTGTCACCAACCAAGTCACGCTTCAGCAGCTGGGGACCTCTGGGAGACAGTATAGACACAGTCTCAGGACAAGGGTGTACAAACACCACCCTCATCAGTCTCTGAGGGCTGCTCTTGGGGAACGTTAATTCCCCTGGATGTGTGGACTGCTGAGTGGGTGTGTGGGCGGCACAGACCCCAGCCGGCTGGCAGAGAGACGCGTGTTCTAGATGCCACTGGAAGCCAGGCCAGGATGTGCTGAAATGGGGAGGGCCAAGATGAGATGGGCAGGGCGTGAGGACGTCTGCCACAGGATGAAGGGAGCTCTGGGGCGCTGCGTAAGAGAAGGACTTTCAGGATCTCTGGGCCTTAAAGAAAAGGCGAAGGGGCCCTTGGCGGTTGTTTAGAAAACTAAAAAAAGAAAAGACAAAGAGAGGAAAGGAGGGAGGAGGGAGAAGAAGGAAGGAAAGCAGGAAAGGTGAAAGGAAGGGAAGGAGATAAGAAAAAGTTGGTGGTAAATAGGACAAGAATAGCAAAGTACTAATAGTGGTTGAAGCCCAGTGGGGAGCAGGTGAAAGGAATATTATACTATTCCCTTTGCTTTGGCTGTGTTTGAAGTAGTTGCATAATACATTTTTTTTAAATAAACTAGAAATTTTACTAGACTAAATCTCCCTCCACCGTTTACTCCCCCCACTCACTTTGGGGGGGGTCTCTCCTCCCCCTTTGGTTTCTTCAAAAGGGTTGCAATTTAGTTCCATTCACTTCTCAGGCGTTTCCTGAGAAATGGTTTCAAATGCACAAAATGATGCTGAGTCTTTGGAGGAATTTTCTTATGACTTTTATTTTTTTCTTTTCGTTATTTGTTATTGTATTTTATTTCTAGATATTAGAAGATCAGAAGAACTTTCCTTATTAAAGCCTTCCGGTGACTATTTTAAGAAGAAGAAGAAAAAAGACAAAAATAATAAGGAACCCATAACTGAAGATATTCTAAACCTGGAGTGTTCTCCAACAGTTGCAGGTCCACCAGGTCAGATTTGTGACAGGTGTTTTGTTGTATTCATGTGTGAATGTAGAGTAAAACCCAAGAGGAAAATATGCTTCTCTCCGCCCCCTTCCAAACAGAGGAGGAATAAATTTGCAAGATTGATGCAATGAGGAAAAGATATGCAGTCAAGTTTAGAACTAACAGAAATTTATTTCAGACTTTTTTCAACAGATGTGCGTAATAACTCATTATTTTAATTGTATATCTTATGTTGCTGATGAATGCAAAATTTTAGTGCAACTGACCATGCATTGGGGATAAAAGGGTAAAAGAGTGATATTTAGAAAAAAGATAAGTTAAATCAGGCCGGGTGCGGTGGCTCACGCCTGTAATCCCAACACTTTGGAGGCCAAGGTGGGAGGATCGCTTGAGCTCAGGAGTTCAAGGCCAGCCTGAGCAAGAGTGACACCCCGTCTCTACTAAAAATAGTAAAAATTAGCTGGGTGTGGTGGTGCACACCTGTAGTCTCAGCTACTCAGGAAGCTGAGGCAAGAGGATCACTTGAGCCCAGGAGTTTGAGGTTGCTGTGAGCTAGGCTGACACCACAGCACTCTAGCCCGGGCAAGAGAGTGAGACTCTGTCTCAAAACAAAAAGGTAAGTTAAATCACTCAAATATACTTCCCTCTTCCTGAGTCTATCTTTGTGTGATTCTTTCCTGAATTCGATTTTTCATGGGGCATGCAAAAGGAAGGCAGGTAAAAATTCTGGAGAAGTATTAAATATCATACTTTTCTTTTTATATCAAAATAATCAAATCTCTAGCTTGCTTGCAAGATTGAGGGCTTTCTTGTGTAGTATATTCCAATGCAAAGAACACAAGGGATATTTGTACTTTCCTTATGCAAATTAGAACCAGATGATTTAAAAATCATCCATCTACTGGATTCTTAAAATCGGCGACTACTGCTATTTGCTTAAGGAGCTATCTGAAACATGTTGTGTACATGCATTCTGTGAGGTCTCTGGGTCTCTAATAGCACCAGGACTCCTGCTGACATAGGAAAACTTTGAACTATTCGAAAAGAGGTGGTCCCAACATTTGTCTGTGTTGATTTTTGGAAGCTTTTACATATCTGAGTTCTTGAGCTTTCCAGGAGCTGAATACACAGATAAGACCTTTACCTGTGTATCACTAATCTCTCCACCATCATAACTCATATTATTTTCTTTTTTTTCCACGTCTTTGCTCTTTTTTTAATTGCAGAGTATTATGGGGGAACAAATGTTTTGGTTACATGAATTACTTTTGTACAGTTTGAGTCAAAGTTATATGTGTCCATCACCCACATAGAGTGCATTGTACCCATTGGGTATGAATTTACCCATCCGCTCTTCCCCCTGACTCATGTTCTTTTAAATGGTGCAAACATTTAAAATCAAAATTCATTTAAGTAATGTTAGTATTTTTCTAAAGATTTCTGCTCCCCAAATCTCATATCACAGTGTGTGCCCCCCTTGCCTTGCAGTAAGTCCTGGCTTGTACAGTAAAACCATGACTCCTACATACGACCCCATCAATGGAACGCCAGCGTCATCCACTATGACTTGGTTCAGTGACAGCCCTTTGACGGAACAGAACTGCAGCGTCCTCGCATTTAGCCAGCCTCCCCAGTCGCCAGAAGCACTTGCCGATATGTACCAGCCTCGGTCTCTGGTTGACAAAGCCAAGCTTAATGCAGGGTAAGGACGCGGCTCCTTTTGACTCACTCTGAACTGGTGCTGACACAGGAAGAGAGACGGGGGTGGGAGCGTTTAATTGTCAGGTTGGTAGGCCCGGGGGCCGTACTTTATTAGCAAAAGTCAATGCTGATTTTCGCAACAGAGGGGGAAAATGCAGGCTCTGGTCATCTCAGTACCTTTAAAGCATGACAAAGTGTACGCATTTGGGTAACTCAATGGATGACCATCTGTGCATACTAATTCTTTGCCACTACAGGTGTGCAAAGCATATTTTATAGGATGTAGCGTGGTTTGTAAATATGTTGGTCCCCCTGGGTCAGCGGGGGAAATCCAGGGTGGCCCACCTGACTCACATCGTCTCTTATGGACACCCCCCTTCTCTCTTTAGGCGTTCTGATGAGCAAGTCCTTGAGCTGTGTTTGATATGGACTCAGAAAATGTCCCCAAACTGTTGCTCAGTCTGCCATATTTTTTGTACCTCCTTGCTCACCAAATAGTCAAACTTGTTAACAGCGCTCAAGGCCCTGTGAGACCTGGTCCCAGCGGATGTCTCTGTACCCTGCCATGCTCTCCTGTCCCCCACCCTGCCCAGGTGCACACTCACTCTTTCTGTCACTGCCTCGTCTCCAGGACCATCCCCTTTGCCTACTGGTCAGTCCCTCCTTGTCCTTTCCGGCCCAGCCACATGCTGCCTCCTTCTCAAGTATCACTGTTCAGAATCGGTCACTCCCCTGCGGTTCTGTTCTAACATTTGCTTACTCCAATGCCACATTGTCCCTTTATTATGAGGCTTGGTCTCCCCCCACTGGATTGTCACCTCCTCCGGGATGGCAGTTATGTCTCATCATCCTTGTTCCCCTACAGGGCCTCATATAGTGGAAGTTCAAGCCATTTTTATTCAATGATACTGGGTGACACTCATCCCCTTCTTATTTTGTTGTTAACTTTTAATCTCCACCCCCGCTGCCCTCACCGTTACTCAGTTTTTCTTTCTCAACTCTAGAACTGTACTCTCCAACACAGGAACCACTGGCCACATGTGATATTTAAATTTAAAATTTGAATTTAAATACATAAAATTAAAATGCGGTGCTAACCACCTTTAAATATCCAGCAGCCACAGGTGGCTGAGGGCTCACATATTAGTACAGATATGAATATTTTCCTCATTGCAGAAAGTTCTAGGCAATAAGGTAGAGCTGGCTTTGGGGAGAGCCACCTGGCACAGTGGAGACGCAGTGTACGTAGTCGGGAGGTCTCGCATGCTGGCTTTACCACCAGGCCTGTGACCTTGAAAGGATCATCTAATGTCCCTGAGACTAAGTTTCCTAATCTATAAAACTGAGATAATAAGAACTTCCCTGGTTCCTTCTTTGGGTTATTCATCTAATGTCCCTGAGACTAAGTTTCCTAATCTATAAAACTGAGATAATAAGAACTTCCCTGGTTCCTTCTTTGGGTTATTTTAAAGGGTCACTAAGAAGAAAAATCTATAAAGCACTTTGAAAATTCTAAGATAAAATGCAAAATTATACGCTATTATGTGCTTACTGGTTTGGGGTTATATAGGTTGAATATCCCTTATCCAAAATGCTTGGGACCAGATTTTGGATTTCATATTTTTTCAAAATTTTTCCAGATTTTAGAATATGTGCATTATACTCACTGATTAAGCATCCCTAATCTGAAAAATGTGAAATTCAAAATGCTTCAATGAGAAGTTCCTTTGAGCATTTGTGTCAGTGCTCAAAAAGTTTCAGATGTTGGAGCATTTTGGATTTCAGATTTTCAAATTGGGATATTCAGTCTGTATTACGTACTGTGACTTTGTTCGAGGATATAAATTATATGTAATATATAATATATAACATAATATGATGGACATATATGGAAAATTGATTGGCTGTTAAAACTCATCCTGTTGTTTTCTAGTTGGCTGGATTCCTCGCGCTCCCTTATGGAACAAGGCATCCAAGAGGATGAGCAAGTGCTGTTACGATTTAAATACTACACTTTCTTTGACTTGAATCCTAAAGTAAGAAACTTTTTCTGTTTCTCTCTCCAGTGAATGCATGGAAATGTAAACGCGAGTCATTGGTTATCGAGACTAGGATTAATTTATGCGATCTTGAGTTTTGCTCTGCAGGGTTAGACTGATACATGTATACTCGTCTCTGAATTTTTATTTTTTATTT
>RJWJ010047852.1:0-10817 GCA_004363605.1 Indri indri | reverse complement strand
GATGAGTTATGAGACTGGAAGGGAGGAGAGCCATCTTGGGAAGTGAGTAAGAGGAAGTGATGTCAGAGGAAGGGAAGAGTGGGTCATTTGGCATTTTACTAAGTAGTCGATTGAGTTGTTATTGGCTGAAAGGAATTAAAGTAGAAAATGAGATTTTTTTACAAATTAGAAGTTAATGGTAGAATGGCAGACACCCAGTCAGCGATATGTTGTGGGTGCTCAACAGCACCTTCCCAAAGTTGTGAAACTAGTGACAGTCCCACAGTGGGGCTGTGTTGAAGGTTGAAGGGGCCAGATCTCCTATTCCAACTACAGATGAGAAACTGAAGTTCAGAAAGTTTCAGAGCTTGCACAGTCGATGAATAGCAGAATGGGCACGAGTGGAATCTAGTCTCCTGAGTTCTCTTCCAGTGTTCTTTCCACTATGCCATGCTGTTTTTTACCTGCAAGTAGGATTCTGAAGACAGTGAATTTAGAAATCGTAGTGTAGCAATTTTTAAAGAATAAACTACTCAATACTGTAATGTTCTATGTGACCAAAAGCCAACATAACAAAAACAGCTCAGATCACCTGTTGCAGTTTGTTATAGTTGGGATAGACTATGTTAATCCAGGTAGGGAAGAGGAAATTCCAAAGCAATTATCATTTGGTATTTAAGCTCTTAATATTTTGAGGCTAGTAAGGAGCGGTTGTATTATGAGGTTTTATGCCTTATATGAATGAATTAAAAAATTTCCGAAACATTTTCCACCACTCTTTAAGTTTTTTTGCTACTTGTTATTTATATTGGAAGGAAATTAAACATAAGAAAAACTTAAATTGGGCTACCAAGTTCTCTGTGTAATAGAAGACTATCACTCTATTTGGCCTGAAATAGCACCTTTTCACACTGGAAATTACTTGCTTACCCACTTCCCTATGAGTCCCGCAGTTATTAGTTCAAGAGATTTCTGTCATAATTTTGACTTGCTGAAGAGACCTTGATATAGTGTAAACGTAAATTGGAATGAATAGTAAGTTAGGATTATACTATAAGTTTACTGGGTTAAAATGACTGTAATTTGTTTTAAATTTACTCTTGAAAGAACTACAAAAGGTCCTTGGGAAAAGCTTTCTGGTTTTTTTCCTTCCTCATCTCCAGAATTGAATAGAGGAAAACAATTTTTAGCAAGACAAAGAATGTTGTTCTAGAATCCACATTTACTGTATTCAGTGAGAAAATTTGGAAGCCAGCTCACTTAATCCGATATATATATGTTATACCGTCATTTCACTTTGTCTTTTAAATGTCTCACAACACAATATTCATTGCATACCAGACTGTAGCTGTCCTGCCTTTTTTCTTGTAATATGATTTCAAATATATTTTTTCATGATTCTCATCCTAAAAGTGTGAATAAGTTTTATTTGCTTTTGACCATCTGTTTTATTATTTTTTTTTTTTTTTTTTTTTTTTTTTTTTTACCTAAACCAGTGAAAAGGGCACCAAGAGCAGCTGGTCCCCGTCGTCCCCGTGTTTACTGGTTAGTTCCGATCCTGGTTTCTGAAAGTAACACCTTCGAAGGCTTATGTTGGAGGACTTCTTGGCTTTTTGAAATTGAAGTTAGGCAATTAAGTGGCAGAGGATCACTTGAATCTTAAATGGAAATATCAGGGACTAAATTTTTCCAGTAGATACCACAACTTGTGGGAAGTTAGTGACGTGGCAGTGTCTGTTTTAAATGTCATTTCTAGAAGGGATAGAATAGAGAGAGGACTTGACTTTCTAAGTCTTGTGTTTGTAGAATTGGTGTTGCAGAGTGTCTGGAGACAGCAGGAGAAACCTGTCTGGATGTATTGCTTTCTTCTACTGTGTCTCTTGTACTTCACAACATTGTACTGGGAAGGTACTGCCCTGCTCTCCTCTCTGTCTTGTGTAAATTGAAAGATGGTTTTTAAGGATCCTTCAGCCTTAAAGTCTTAGGTCATTCTGTCTGCTGTGCAGAGGGGATGTTTGAGGAGGACAGATCACTTAGAAAGGGATTATCCAATAGCAGTGGCCAGGGGGGAGGAGACTGGTTAGTCATCAGGACCTGTGTGACCCACAGGATGTATATGATGCATTCAAGGGAGAAGTTAGATGACCCCCCGTTTCTGCCTTGGGTTCTGGATGAACAGTCATAACATCATGGGAGAAAAAATTAGTGAAGGATTCAGTTGGGGTGGGGGGAGAAGATGAACTCTGCTTGGAATACTAATGAGTTTGAAAGGCCTTAGGGATAGCCAGGTGGAGCTCTGGGATGGATAGGATCTGAGGGGGATGGAGGGACTGTCCATGCCCTAAGTGAGGATGCCGGGGCCTACCAGGTCTTGGCTGGCAGCAGCAGTTCAGGTTGCTTCCTATTTACAAATAGTGTTGGACTGTTCCCACCTCATAGTTAAGGTATGGCTCTTTTCATGAAGAAGATGATGAAAAGGGAGAGCCTTTATGTACTAATGATTGGGAACAGGGTGGAGAAAAGGGAGTTAAGAAAACGACCAGATTCACGTTTTCATTTTTTAGTGGAAATCACTTATCTTTCAGATGGAATGCTCACATTTGAATTCATTGACAAAGACTTTCAGTTAAAGATGATGGATCAAACACAAGGGTTTATTTTGGCTCCATCCTCAAACCCTAATAAAATGTCAATCAATAAAATGTCAAAAATACTTTAAAAGGCTTAAACCCGTAGGATGGGGAGAATGAGAAGGAAGATATTAGCAACAAAATTTGGAAGCTAGCAAGTGGTAAAGGAAGCTGGATCTTAAATTGCTAGAGGAGAAAGCAGAGAATCAACCTTGTTTATTAAACTGCAGAATCCCAGAAGGCTCAGGACTTGGCAGTCCAGGGCAGCTTGAGAAGTGAGGCTGAGGGGGCTGTGGCATGAAAATAAAGAGGATTGGTTCAGTGCATGTTTAGGAAACACTCCTTCTCCCTAGCAAAAGGCAGGCTGGTCTCTGGAAAGGGTAAAACGGGCTCTGGATTTGGACACCAGGCACAGTTGAAGGTGGGAGTGTGGTAGTAACTCGGGTTGGGGGGTAAGCAAAGACATCTGTTTTTGGTTGTGATTTTCTAGTTTTTCCCTTTATCAGTAAAAGATCCCATCATGTTAACTTAAAACCGCATAAACATTTGTTAGCAATAAGATTATTTATTAGGGCAAATCTCATCTGTTCTCCTCTCCCATTCGGCTGCCATTTTATGTTCAGGCTAATCGTGGTTAATTATTAAAAGCACAGTCTCCAAAGAGGAGTATGTGAACTTGATTGTTGGTGTTAAAATGAAGATATCAAACCTGTTTATATTTAATGTCATTATTTTAAAATGCCTATCTTTGTGAATAAAGTATATACTTATACTAAACTATATGCATATATATCTCAAAAAGTATTTGGAATATTTTTGTTTCCATTTCTTACTGGTTGGAGTGCACAATCAGTTTTGTGGACTGTGGGTAAAATTCTACCTGAGATATTTAATATGCTAAATCAGTTTTTGAACACCTGGAAGAACGATAAACTTTATTGGCAAAGCCCAGTTTTAACACATCCTAGCTGTATGGAGCACAGCTGAGAACCGGAGATCTCAAACTCAAGGATCAGGTACTGAGGCTCATTAATTGTGCCCATGGGAGAGGCACTCTCTAAGCTTATTTATACATAATGCTAATAAGCTTGGTGATTTGGTTTCCAAGTCAACAAGAAGTTAGAAAAGGAGGGGGGCTGTTAATGATAGGATGGTCGTGAGGAAGAGTGACAACTGTTGGCAAAACAAAGGCAGGAAAATATTTTTACAACAGTACTCCAGTCTGGCCATTTGCTGTGGGGCACATGAGACCCCCAACTCAGAAGAATCTGCCATCCCGTTGTTTAAGAGCACAAGAAGGTACACAATTAAGGATGATTTGTTTTTTAAATGAAAAATGGTGGATTGGGGGAGATTGGTGCTTAAAAATAGCAACCCTTAGTTATCTAGAAAATATTTTCCTGAGCATGAGTTTCTTAAAAGTTCTCATTTACTGAGGTTTTATTTTTAGACTTTATTTTTAGATATTTATATTGGTTCTTTTATTACTTTTCACAATATTTACAGGTAATAATAGTAAATTACTTCATTGATATAATAATTGATATAATTCAATATAGTGAAGAAGTAATTCTTGCAAAGAAGAATTATATGAGCTGGTAGAAAGAGTTTTGTTTCTGTTCTTCTAAAATGAACCAATGTTAATTTTAAATATTAATAGTGATTATAACAACTCCCTTCTTGGAATATTTCTTACACATATTTGGGAAAGAGTAGTTGGAAATCTCAAGTTTTTAATAGATGACATCATTAAAATAGCTCTAATCTTATCTTGGGGTACACATACTCATAGTATGAAATGTCTGTATTGTTTTCCAGTCTTCTGATTTATCTACTTGTTTTCATATTCTCCCAGAAATTAAATACAAAATTATCCTAGTATCTGATTCCTCCCTTGTCCTACTGCTTCCTGCTTCGTTATCTTTTCTTTTCCGAAAGCTGGACTTTCTTCTTGCTTCTGTTTTGCTTGGTCAGTTGCGTTCTGGAAAGAGGTACTTTTCTGATCAGGAAATCCTTCATTTAGTGTCATGGGTCCCCTGTGCTAGGAGGGCTGTGAGCGCTTGAGTTCCTTGAGCCTCTTAGCAGAAGCAGTGGTGTTGGGTGATGAATATGGAACCTTAAACAGGAGGCTGTCAGAATGGATCCTTTGCTTTTTCCTTACAAGCCAACGATGTGGTCTTCTGATTCCAGATTCTAAGGTAGCTTTTTGGTCCATTTCATTTCCATCCCACTACACAGCCATAGCATAATGTAAGTGATGGAGCCATCATTGATAAAGGCCTACCAACATGCAGGTGTATCTGCATCTGCCTAGGTTATAAATATCTTTGTTTAAAATTTAGAATATTAGCTTACTTAGCTTTCCAACTCTCAAACATACACTGTGCATGTATATCAGATCACCTGAGAAGCCCCAGTTTGTTTTGAAGGAAGCAGTAATTTAGGGCTGATTACTTTCATTTGTATCTCAAACTTATCTTTGAAGTTTTATAGGGTTTTTTGTTTTTTAATTTTTCCCAGCTTTATTGGGGTATAATTGACAACATTGTATATATTTAAGGTATGTCACATGATGTTTCGATATACATGTACATTGTGAAAGGATTACCACAATGGAGCTAATTAAAATGTCCATCATAGTTACCATTTTTGTGGTGAGAACGCTTAAGATCTACTGTCTTAGCAGATTTCAAGTATACAATACATTATTATTAACTGTCGCCACCATGCTGTACATAAGATCTCCAGAAAAAGTTCTGTAGGTTTTAAATAAGAATGTCGTCTATTTTATTGGCCTGGTGGCATCTTGTACTGTGCACCTGGTACAAACTACGTGAAATTATTCTGTGTAATTTTTGGTAGGCATGCTGGTAACTAACTGGTAACATGGGAGCTAGTTTGTGCATTATCACTGTCTACATGCATCAGCTCTTATTTCTGAATTTGGCTTTTTTGCAGGTCCCTAGCTGTTGGTAGTAAGTCCGGTTATAAATTTTTCTCCCTTTCTTCTGTGGATAAGCTGGAACAGATCTATGAATGCAGTAAGTGCTTGCTTTATTTTTCCCCTTTTTAAAAAAGAAAAATGGTACTTGAATTGGAATGCAGTCCTAAATTCAGACACTGTGGTTGAAGTCCAGCACCTCTTGACCAGTCCTCTGCTTCCACCTTAGTCTTCCCAAGAGGTGACAACTAGTGAAAAATCTGTGAGTGTTCTCCCAGGTCTTTTCTCTGTGCATTTGCGTACATGCAAATGTGCATATAGAAGTTTCTTTTTACGGTGATCTTTTCCAATACATGACATCGTGCTGTATGTAGTATCCTGTAATTTCTTCCCCTTTTTAATGCCATTTAAACTTAGGTTACTGTCATAAAGGGCTTCCAGAAAATTGAAAATTTTACAACCCCTGTTGGAATGATTTATTTTCCTGAATTGTCATTTCACGGCATCCGAGTAGCCTGTGTGTCAGGCAGTGTGGAGTAAAGGGAGGCCATGAGCTTTGGCTTCTTGCTCAGTCCCTCGTGTCGTTTTAGACGGGTTACTTCGTCTCTGGGACTCGGTTCCTTTGTATTTTTTGCAAAACAGAAATAATGCCTGCCCGTAATATTGTTGTCGGGATTAGAATTATGTATGTGTGTGCTTAATGGTGTGTAAAATAGTACTTACGGAATAAATAGTAGTAGGTGCAGACCCTCCAGTGAGACTGTGTGGAAAGCTCTGGACTCTTCCCACATACATAATTTTTCATTAAGATAATTGTAGATTCACATGCAGTTGTATAAAATAATATGGAACCCTCGTACCCTTTGCCTGGTTTCCCCCAATGTTAACGTCTCGTAAACCATAGTGTGATATCACAACCAGGATACTGACATCCGTCTCTCATGTTCACATGTCTCCAGCATTAATTGTACTCATTTGTGTTTGTGTGAGTTCTGTACAGTTCTCACACCTGTGTAGTGTGGATCAAGATCCTGGAAAGTTGTACCATGAAGATCCCTCGAGTTACCCTTTTATAACCATTCCTGGCCTTCCTCCCCTGCCCCTCCCTAATCCCTGGCAGCTGCTAATCTGTCCTCCATTTCTAACACTTTTGTCATTTCAAAAATGTTAGATAAATGGAAGTATATGACCTGTCGTGACTGGCTTTTTTCAGTCAGCATAATTCCCTAGAAACTCAACCAAGCTGTCATGTGTGTTACGAGTTTGTTCTTTTTATTACCAAGGAGTATTCCATGGCATATATGTGCCACAGCTTGTTTAACCACTCACCTGTTGAAGAACATGTAGGCTGATTCCAGTTTTTGGCTTTTGCAAATAAAGCTGTTATGAATATTCATGTAAGGTTTTTGTGTGAACCTAAGTTTTCTTTTCTCAGAGATAAATACCCAAGAGTGCAATCGCTGGGTCACATGGTAGTTACATGTTAAGTTTTTAAGAAACTGCCAAACTGATTTCCAGGGTGGCTTTACCATTTTACATTCCTACCAGTAATGTTTGAGTGATTGAGTTTCTCTGCATCTTTGCTGGCATCTGCTGTTCTCACTGTTTTTTCAGCCATTCTCATAGGAATGTGCAGTGCTATCTCATTATGGTTGTAATTTGCATTTCCCTAGTGGCCGAGAATGGTGAGCATCTTTTCCTGCACTTATTTGCCATCTGCGTATCCTCTTTAGTGAACTGTCTGTTCATGGTTTTGCCCACTTTCCAATTGGATTATTTGTGTTTTTAGTGTTGAAGTTTGAGAGTTCTTTCTATATTCTAGATACTAGTCCTTGGCCAGATATGTGGCTTGTAAATATTTCTCCTCCTGCTGCATGCAACATTTCAGGCAGCCCTGAGCCTACCCATGGCCTTGACCTAAGTTAGGAATCCTTGTTACAGGGACTGAAGAGGTCAGTAGTCATAATATCTTTCTTGTGATTAGTTATACCAGGATATGGGTTCAGGGAGTTAATCATTTTAAATTATCTACATGAGGTTTTGGGGAATTGGGTTTCCTCCTTATTGACAATGCCAGTATTTCTTTCCTGAGTTTTATCAACTTTTGCTTTCACTATGGTCTGATGTTCCATTTTGAAATTCTACTTTTTCCATTGATACCTCTCAAACGAGGAGGTTCAGTGAGTTGACGTGAATAGAGGTCTCACTCAGTGTACGTTTATGTGCCAGCCCCACTCTGGCTGCTGGAGATCCGTACTCACAAAGCTCCTACTCTCTTGCCACTTGGTTAAAATGGAGGAAGACCAAAAGTAAATATATTTGTGTCAGATGTTAGGCTCAGGGCACAATGGCGAGCAAACACAGGCATAGATCACACCCAATGGTGTGAGATGAAGACACTGGGAGAAAGAATGGTTTCTTTGTGCCACTTACTTGGAATTGTGGAGTTCTGGCCCATCAGGAGGTGAGGGGCCTTTCAGGTTCCCTCCCAGGCCCTGGCCTCCTCTCTTCAGGTGAGCCTTCAGGTACCCCTTACCTCCATCAGTGGAGAGTGTCTAACTCTTCCTGACCACCACCCCTTTCTTGTTGCTGCCTACAAAGCCAAGTAGTCAAGCCCTTTCTAGGGAGAGTGTGGGGAGCAGAATCCTTATGGTCAGCACCCCTGACTCATGGTTCCTGCTGGCTGGCCGAGATTTTAGTCCTTTTCTTGTCAATAGACTTGCCTCCTGGTGCTTACTAAATCTTCCCAAAACTCTTTCCTCTGCAGTGTAGGCTGGAAGATGTGATCTGGATGGTAAAATGGGTGTGCACTAGTGCTTCTTTATCTCAGGTGGCTGTCAGTATTTTTCAAGGTCTCCAAACTGGCTGCCTTCCCATGACCCCACATGGGATTGTTCCCTGCAGGGTGTTTCTTCAAAGAAGGGTAAGCCTATCTCTGGAAAAAGGGTTCCTTTTGGCTTTTATGAATGACCGAAACATTTATTGAATCTGTATCCAAATGAAGTACCTGAATTGTACTATTAAATTGTTGCTGTAGTTACTGTGGTCATCTGTTGTGAGGTCCATGGAATTGTTCCCCCATCAGAGGTCCAGTGCTTAGAAAGGGTATGAGAATACCAAAATCTGGCCTCTACTCTTCCTCAAATTGAAGTTTATTTACTGGCTTTTAGTGCCTCATTTTTTCAGAGGTTTTTGGTGCAACAAAATGTGATGTCTCGATAGCATCTTTTAAAGAGTGGATAAATAGATGAAATGGACAGAGAATATTTTGAGGGTTAATACTTTAAACTGATGCTATTGCATTGTTCTGTTCCTAGAACATTATCTGCTTTTCCTCTTTCACATACTTTTATTCAATATAGTAGATAAAAGAATGTTTCTTAGAAAACTGGTTAGCTACTGAGTGTCAAGATTGTTTTCTGGCATTTTTCTACAAGTAGACTCAGCAAAGAATATTTATTACTTCATGTTTCTGTGTTTAGTTCAGAGTCAGTTTTGGCCTACACCCTCATAACTCTGAATGATCCATTGGACAATCAGATCTTTGCTGTCTGTCACTGTTGCTGTTACAGAAAGAATGAGCCAGATCCGGTCTTACAGAAAAACATGATCGGCAACTACTTGTTCTCCTTTCATTTATTTAATAAAAAAGAAAAACAAATAAAACCCTTTGCCCAGCAGCATCGGAAGATATTTTCTATCTATATTATTGTAACTTTGAACTTAAAAGTTACAAGAACTCCCAGATAATACTATGCCCATTGCTTGTCTATGCCCCCTATGTTTTCTAACTCTTTCCCTATGTTCATTTCTTGTTGTTAGGAGATACTGTAATTCACAAATATCTGGTCTCTCTTCCCTAAAATGTTAATATTACTGCAACAGTATCCTACACTGTTAGGCAAAGTAAATAAAGGATATGGATTTATTATTTGTAAAATATCACAAAAGTTTAGAAGTTGGCTTTTTTCAGATTCTACATTGTGTATTTTCTTTGCATTTTCTTTTCTTTTCTTTCTTTCTTTCTTTCTTTTTTTTTTTTTTTTTTTTTTTTTTTTTTTTTTTTTTTTTTTTTTTTTTTTTTTTTTTTTTTTTTTTTTTTTTTTTTTTTTTTTTGAGACAGAGTCTCGCTTTGTTGCCCGGGCTAGAGTGAGTGCCGTGGCGTCAGCCTAGCTCACAGCAACCTCAAACTCCTGGGCACAAGCGATCCTTCTGCCTCAGCCTCCCGAGTAGCTGGGACTACAGGCATGCGCCACCATGCCCGGCTAATTTTTTCTATATATATATTTTTTTAGTTGTCCAGATCATTTCTTTCTATTTTTTTTTTAGTAGAGACTGGGTCTCGCTCTTGCTCAGGCTGGTCTCAAACTCCTGACCTTGAGCGATCCACCTGCCTCGGCTTCCCAGAGTGCTAGGATTACAGGCGTGAGCCACCGCGCCCGGCCTCTTTGCATTTTCCGAGCTAGTTTCTGAGCCAGGAAAACATACCTCATAAAGCATTCAATTCTGAAACCCAACACAAGCAGACTATTCCTTAGCTCAGCAGAAGTGACTAGAGCCTCCATTGATTATAGAAATGCATCCATTGATATATAACGCCTTTTATCAGCCTTCTTGCTTGACCAAGAAACTAATCATCATTTACTTTATGGGCTGTCATCTGCATTTTAAAGTTTGAGAAATGGTGCTTTCTCACATTATTCCTATCTGACAGGCCAGGCACTAGTTGGCATATTAATTTCAGTGAGATTTATAGTAATGGGTCCTACAGAGGAGAATCTCCACTAGCCTCTCTCTACCTAGATCTGCTGTGATGGAGCATCGGGCTCCTGACTTGCATCCCTGTAGAGCTTCAGGCACATGCTGAAGTGGATTATATCAAGTGGATTATTTATTGGCTTCCTCACCTTCCCACTTAAGGAGTTTTATCATGGCTAGCTATAAACAGTGCCAGCAGAAGCAAAACATTCTTTCTTAAATCAAGTAATTAATTTCTTAAATTAAATTTCAGATAGGCAGTCTCTAGGAAGAAAGTTTGACAGAAACTGTGGCAGAAGCCACCTAGAATGAGCCCTAAAAGCAAGGCCTTAGTCATTGGAGGTCACTGAAGTTTATGTTCAGACTTTTTACTGTCAGCCTGAGTGCTTCCTGGCACCTGTGTCCTGGTAACATGCCATCTTGAATAATTACAGAAGTGCAGCCTGGTTTCTTTTGCTTTTCATTTGATTATAGTGTCTTTCACTTAGCAGCCTGATTCATTGTCTGCC
>RJWJ010047851.1:0-10809 GCA_004363605.1 Indri indri | reverse complement strand
ACGCTGGGAGATTTTTCTCAAAGTCACAAGATTAGAACTCAGACATCTGGCTACGGACCCCGCAGTGTTGGTCTCTATGTTGAAACTCTCTTCGCCAATTTGACTTTCTTCTTTCGGTGCATATTTTTACCCAACACTCACAGTAGCTGAGCAAATGTTGTCTGAGCTAAGATATCCTGAGTTGCAATATTAATTAATTATATAAAGTTTTGGCACCTACATTTTGAAATAGAAATATTACGTAAAATAAAACCGGAATATAAAAAGAGCTATACTTTAGATACAGTCTGTGCATGGGGAATGAACACATGTATTTCACATATAGCCTAGAATTTTAGTGTTACAAGCATTTTAAGATATTTGCCTTATTTTTTTACTGAGGAAGAAACAAGCTTCCTAGAGAAGAAATGCCGTAGAGAGCACACAGAAGTGATGAAGGAGGAAACCAGTCTGTTGAAAGAATGTTAAGGAAACACTCGTTTATAGAGTGCCCTACTACGTGTAGAAAAATGCCCGTTGTTGGAAGACAGGTATATAAAAGGTTTGTGAGCTCTCCAGGTTCTCTCTATTTACAGTGTAATGAGACCAGGCTGGGCTGAACCTAGAGGCAGAAAAGCTGGCATGTGACAATCATATCCTTCCCGTGAAAAGATAAAAGGGAAGGGACGAGGGAAGGAAGTAGGAAGAGACCTACAGACAGAGTTAACTGTGTTATTGTCAAATTTCCAAAATCAGATGAAAGAAAACAAAATTTAGGTATGAGGAAGATTTGAATATGGTCAAAAATAGCCTCATAGTAGATTCATAGTGAAATTGCTCTGATGTTTTGTTGGCTTGAGCGGATAGACCTAAATCTAATTTTAAACTAGCAGGTTAGAGTCAGAAACAGAATTCAATTTATGGTTGCTATCATTTGAACTTGCCTTGGCCACAATTTGATTTCCATAGTTGCCACATAGCCAAAACTTTCAAATTTAATGAAAAAAATCAGTTAAATACATCCAAAAGCTCAATGAACTAGAAACAAAATAAACTCTTAAGAAATCACGGCTAGACATATGATACTCATACGGTGGAAGGCCAAAGACAGAGATTCTTAAAACAAGCAAAAGTTTCAAGTTAAGTGACGTCTCATGTGAAAGAGATCTTCGCTATGATCAGCTCCTAACAAATCATTAAAAACCATGGAGGACAGAAGTCGTGGGATGTCATATTCAAAGTGTCAAAGGAAAAAGAGTCTCACCCAAGAATTCTATATCCATCAAAACTACCCTTCAAAATTTAAGTAGAAATCAAATATTTCCAGATAAAGAAAAACTGAGTAAGTTTTGTCATTAGCAGAACTGCCGTCCAGGAAGTGCTAAAGAGCATCCTCAGTCTGAAATGAAAGGATGCTGGATCATAGCACATAGGAAGAAATAAGGAACATGGTAAAGATACTGTATATAATGAACAACTTCAAATGTATATTTTTTGTTTTAATTTATTTTTTTCTATTTGATTTGCCATAAAGCAATAATTATACATCTATTTTAATAGGCACACACTGTATAAAGATATAATTTATGATATAACAGCAAAAAGTGGGAGCAATGGAGCTATAAAAGAGGAACATTTTTGTATACTATTGATATTTAGTTACTATTAATCCTATGTAGATTATTATATATTTTAATACCCAAGGCAAACATTAAGAAAATAACTCAAAGATATATCGTAAAAAAAAGGGGGGGAATTAAAAGGAATTATAAAATACCTATTTAACACAAAAGAATACATTAGTGGAAGAATTGTGGAACAAAAATATATAACATATAAAAAAGAATTAGCAAAATGGCAGAAGTAAGTCCTCTCTTACCAGTAATTACATATTAATAATAGGTGAATGAATTAAACTCATCGGTTAAAATGCAGAGATTGGCAGAATGGATAAAACACCCTCCCCCAAGAAAAAAACATGACCCAACTACATACTGTCTACAAGAAACTCACTTTAGATTAAAAATCACAGATAAGTTGAAAGTAAAATGATGGAAAAACATATTCTTTGCAAACAATGACCAAAGAGAGCTAGATCGGCTAGGTGCACCTAACAAAAGATTCTTAAAATATATGAAACATGAACTGAAAAATGTGAAGGGAGAAATTAACAGTCAAAAAATATTAGTTGGGGAGTCCAGTGTCCCACTTTCAACAATAGAACTAGACAAAAGGTCTGCAAGGAAATAGACTTGAACAGAGTACTAGTCAACTAGACCTAACATACTCCACCCAGCAAAAGCAGATTGCACATATTTCTGAAGTGTACATGGAACATTCTTCAGGAAGACAGTGCACTAGGCCATAAAACAAGTCTCAATAAATTTAAAGATTGAAGTATTACAAAGTGTGTTCTTAGACCACAATGGAATAAAATTAGAAATCCATAACAGGAGAAAATATGGAAAATTTACAAATATATAGAAATTAAACAAGAAACTTCTAAATAACCATTGACTCAATGAAGAAATCAGAAGGGATATTAGAGAAATACTTTAAGATGCTTCAAAACCAAAACACAACTTACCATAACTTATGGAATACAACAAAAGCAGTTCTGAGAGAGAAATTTAGATCTCTAAGTACCTTAGAGAGAAATTTAGATCTCTGAAAACCTATGTTTAAAAGAGAAAAAAAGATCTCAAATCAATAGCCTAAACTTCCTCCTTAAAAAGTAGAAAAATAAGAGCAAACTAAACCCGAAGCAAGAAGAAAAAGAAAGTAATAGACATTATGGCAGGGATAAAAGGAATAACGAATAGAAATAACAATACGAAAAAATCAGCCCACAACCATAAATTGGTTTTTGGAAAGATCAACACAATTGATTTGTCTTTAGCTGGAATGACTAAGGAAAAACAAGAGAAGAGTCAATTTCTAAAGTCAAGCATAAAAAAAGGCATAAAATTTCTCACTAACCTTAGAGAAATTTTTTTTTAAATTGGTCACTTGATTCTCAACAAAGTTTCTAAGACCATTTAACGGGGAAACAAAAGCATTTTCAACAAATGGTGCTAAAGATAACTGGCTACCCACAGACAAAAGAATGAATTTGGACATCTACCTCACACTACACACAAAATTAATTGAAATGGACCAAAGACCTAAATGTTAGAAATACATAAAAATCAGAAGAAAACATAGGCCTAAATATCCATGACCTTGAGTTAGGCAACGGTTTCTTAGCTTTGACATCAGTTTGTAATTTCTGCAAAGAGGAAGACCATTGCCCTACATCCTCCTCAACACCAGGAGTGTGTCAGTCATTTGAAGTTTTGCTAACATTTTGATGATAATATTGTTTTTAAAATGCATCTCATTTTTGCTCTGTATTTCCTTGACTGCTTGTGAATTTAAATATATTTTCATATATTGATTTATTTTAATTACTTATATTGTATGTCTATATATGTATGTACATGTGTGTATCTGTTTTATATTCTATTTATTTATTCTGTGTGAGTCTCACAAGAGAACATCAATCTAAAACCCTTCAGTTTGATGAATGCATGTACAATGTATTTCTGTAAATGTGTTTTTTAATAATGACTCAGCCGCAGGTGAACTAAATTTATTTTTTACCTATGATTCCTACTACTACCATAATATCCTAGACTCACTCATGACTAAATTGAATTACTGATATTTTGAATTACTAGCTCTATTGTAAATGAGAAAAAAAAGCTGCTTTGTCCTAAAGGAAAAAATAAATAAAATACATAAATGCTTCAAAATATGAATGAACATTTCTGTCACATTTTTTAATTTAATGCCTCAACTATGTAAATAATTAAATTTCTTTTGGATCTCTGATAAAACACATGGCTTTAGCCATTTTCAGGACTGATGGCACAATTTACCTTCTTTTTTTTAAATATTGTGACTTCCCTTACTATTGACAGAAAAGCCATGCATTAAAAGGAACTAGATTATTTTTTAAACCAACAAAGTCATCAGATATTCTTTATTTTACAAAGTTTTGTTTTTAGTGCCTTGTTTTATTTTCTGTAGATTCTAAGCTATGGTATGAAAGAAATGAGGTCCTCACGCTGCTAAGCAATCCAGAATTAATTTGGTAACTTGGAGCCCTGCTTGAATGAAGAATTTCTTAATCACAGTTCCACTGTGATCACCGTTGTGAGTGATCGGCCCATCGCTTGGCCTTTTTCTAATAAATGTTGAAGAAATTCATGTGAAGTTTTTCCAGGCTTTTTTTTTAAATTAATGTTAATTGGCAATGGGTCCATTTAAAGTGCCTGCTTTTCCTCGTAGGTGATTCTACTTCAGTATCTCCAGACTTTTTAACCTCAACAGTACTTGAGAAGAGGAAAAGTGATTCGTACAGAACAAAAATGAAAACTGAAAGCATTTTCAGACTCATTACTTCAAGAAATATAATAACCATTTAAGATAATTAACTTTGCACTGTCTTCCAATAATTTTTTTTTTTTTAAGTGGATAAAAATGGTACTGAAAGCAGTGTTTTAGGCGGGGAAAAAAAGAAAAACTACTTCCCATGCTGTCCTGCTAGTACTTTTACTGATGTTTTTGGTTCCGATCTTTTCTTTTGCAGGAGTAACAACTGTTCTTACAATGACAACTCTAAGCATCAGTGCTCGGAATTCTCTCCCTAAAGTGGCTTACGCAACTGCCATGGACTGGTTTATTGCTGTTTGTTATGCTTTTGTGTTCTCCGCCCTAATCGAATTTGCAACTGTTAATTACTTCACCAAAAGAGGATGGGCTTGGGATGGGAAGAGTGTTGTAAATGACAAGGTAAGTGAGAACTTCCTTCTCATCGTAATTAAAAGAATCCCCTAATAAATTTAGTTTGTAACAGATATGTTCTAAAATTAACATTAAGAACATTCATACATATGTATTTTTCAATATATATATATATGAATTCAAATCATATCAATTTCTTTTAAAGTTTTCTTGCCTGAAATCCTTTAGGAGTGCTTATAGTAGTAATACTTCTGTTAAAACCACTCCCTAGCATCTGTTGAGCTCTATGTGTCAGGCACTGTGCTAAGGTTTTTACATAGACCTTCTCGTATCATCTTTATAGCATCCTTACAGCTAGAGGCTCTTCTTAAGTCTCACTTTTTACTGATGAAGAGGCTGAAGCTTAGTAACGTTACTTACTTGCCCAAGTGCACACAGCTGGTTAGTCAGTATACTTGAACCCAGCTCTGTGTGTCTAAGTTCATGTTCTTAAACACCACACTGCATTATGATAAAGAGATTTGGAAAAGAAAGTGGGCATTCACTTTACCTGTTATAAAATTTCTAGGCTCTGTTAGTGGGCCGCATACTCTTCACCTATCCCCATCTCTGTTGCTTGATTATAAAAGCTCAGGTAGCATTTTTCTCTCTCCTGTGTTGTATGGAATAAATACGTTGGTGCTGAAACGCCTAGGAATTTTAAATTGTTCCTATAGTCTAGAAGGAAAAAATTATTTGTTTTTAAATAATTATTATTTTTTTTTTTAAGATTATTGGTGTCCATTTTTAGGCTTTAAGTCCTGTAGCTAGTGGGAGTTTTGTGTGTTGATAAACGTTGGCATGGATGCGGAGAGATAGGAACACTCATACACTGCTGGTGGGACTGCAAACTAGTGTAACCTCTGTGGAAAGTAATATGGAGATACCTCAAAGAGATACAAGTAGAACTACCATTTGATCCAGCAATCCCATTATTGGGCATCTACCCAAAAGAGCAAAAGACATTCTATAAAAAAGACATCTGCATTCCAATGTTTATAGGAGCACAATTCACTATTGCAAAGATGTGGAAACAACCCAAGTGCCCATCAATACATGAGTGGATTACTTCCTTTCATATTCTATAGATTATTATTTGTCTGCCTTAAGAGAAGGCTTTGAATATACCATAGGAATATATAAAGTATTCTTGGTAAAAAGTTGTATTTGGAGGATTTCTTTTAACATTATATCCACCTAAATCCTTCTTCTGTTAAATTTGGATTAACATAATTGATTTGATTTCTTTTTCTTTTATTTAAATCTGATTTTTTCATTTTTATGACCACATTGCAGTTTAAACATACAAGCAGTGAATGTTATAGTTTAAAACTCTTACTCTTTTTTCTTAATTTTGTAAACCATGGAAGTTTTAAGAAGGCTGCAGCTTTATTTTCATTTTATAAGTTATGTTTTGCCAAATATTAATAACAAAGCCAACAAATGTTTTAAAAAATATGACCACCTTTCTATGCTTAACTTCTAGACTATTTCAGCATTTCCATTACATTTTATTGTCAATTTATGTTTTTATTGCCCACATAGTATACTGCTTTTTCATTGTATTTAGACAATTACTTTTTTTCTTTTTTAGCTATTTTGATTGCCCATGTACTTTTATACTAATAATTTTTGAAGATAAAATGTTAGTCCTTTGTAAGTATGTCACAAAAGATAAGTTAAATGTCTTGTGGTATAAATTCCCATGTAGGCATTTTATTGATACGCTCTTTTTAATGTTAGTGAGTGCCAATAAAATTGACATTGTGATTTGGCATATTGAATGATATACCGTCTCAATCCTTGAACTTGGAAAATAGAAATACCTATAAATGCAAAACATAAATTCTTGATAATGCATTCTAAAAGCAATAACCTACTACTGATGAATACACTGCATTTCAATCTGCCCATAGAATCACAGAGCCAAGATAAACCTATTTCGAAAGTGCCGTTTCAACCTAATTTTCATGAAAACAACTGACATTGTTTACGTTAACTTAGTTTACGCGGCTTAGTTGAAGAGAACATTAATTACATCAAGCATGTTGCTTGTTCTTCAATTTGCAGTGCCTGGCACTCACTAGGCACTTCAGAAATATTTGTTGAATAAAAGAATAAATCAGTTTCTGATCTTAAATCTGACAATGTGATGCCGATGAGAGGACTTCTTTGCCTTCAGGGAAAGGTTTTTAAAACTTTACAATGGTGAATTCATCAATGGGTGCCCCACCCAATTCAATAATTCAAATGAATTTTGAAGGTGTTTCCTGAACCTACCTTTAAATTAAGGACTCAAATGTTCTTAGAACTAAAGGAAATCAAGTATAGTGCCTGAAAGTAGCCTATCTGTAATACCTAAAAGATATTTCAGTGTAGTCTACTTCGGCTTTCGTATTTGTTAGATTTAATTTGTAAGTGGAAAATAATAATATTCTTGAAATACAGAGTTTTTGTCCACAGGCCATTTTAATATCCTTTCTGACTAACCAGCCTTGGAGGAAGTCCTTTGCTTTAGACATTAGTAAACATGAGTGTAAATGCAGTTAATTATCTGTCAATCCAAAGAGCATATGAAAAGTTCTTAAAAATTTATAAAATAGCCAGTATTACTTTGCCCCGTAAGAATACTCATACATTCAATATTACATTTGAAAAAAGAAATATTTAATATATTTACATGTGTATTGTACAATCTACAGTTAACATGTAGATTGTGCTCTGATAATATTTAAAGTCAGTTTTTGCAAATAAGTAAATAAATCCACTCATTTATATTGAAGCTACTTTTGAGCTCTGTGTTGGAAGACAAAGCCCACTTTGCTCTGTGATCATGGGCAGGACTTCATACAACTGTGCCTTCCTTGTGAAATCGGGCAACAAAGCCTTACTCTTTAAATGTAGTGCTGGATCAAATGATCCAACTCCAGATTCTTATGCCCTTCCTTGTACAACATGAGGCTCTTTGGGAACCTTCCTTCATACCCAGCCTTCCTCCTCTTACCCAAGACAGAAGTTTCCACTCCAGCTTTGGATCTCTGTGCTTCTTGTTGCTTTCTCAACCTTGTTTTATCAGTTACTACTTTCTTCTTTTATTTCTTCGAAGCCGTCTTTTTCAACTACCCGCTTCCTTTCAGCTTATGAAGATGCTTCATATACTTGATTTAGCATGAAGGCAAAACGAAACTTTCTAAACCCTGTGCCACTGCCTTCCCCAGTCTCAAATTCCACCCTCTTTTCTCCATTCACGCTTCTTAAAACATTGCCTACGATGTTATCCCTTTTAATTCAATTCTTGACTCACTGTAATCTGACTTCCTTTCCACATACTGTCTTGTAACTGAAGGGCATCGATAACTTCCATATTGTAAGATTTGACAATAATTTTCCATTTTTCTCAAAGGATCCCCGCTGAACCTTCCTCCTGTTATGCTCCAGAATCCTGTTTCAGGCCCAGCTCTGCAACTTTTTCTCTTCTTTTCCTCCTTAAAACAAGCCTCAGAGTATCAGCTTTCTTCCCGCACATCCCGGCAGCTGCCGCTATCCATTCTGTGCTTCGAGATTCTCTGCACGAGTTCAGGGTGGACCCAGCTTCCCTGGCATCGGTTCTTGTTTATGCCCCGAAACAGTCCATTTGGCTTTCATTTACGCTGTTTTTGTTTTTACTATTTATTCACTGTGTGATTCTCACTTTAAGGGTTTTACTGACAATGTTTGCAGAAATACATGCAACACTAAGCACACTCTCTCCCCATTTACCATCCACAACCAGATAATCCCTCTTCATCCTCCGCACAAATATCAACTCCTCAGGAAATTTCTGAACCCTCGCCCCTCTGCAGAAATGAGTAAGTTCCCATTCTGAGTATGTGTCATACCCTGCTCTTTTGCGTTAGTGCCCTTATTCTAGTTTTCTAATTGCATATTTTTGCCTCAACTCCTTCACTGATAACAATGACCATGTTTATTTTAATAAACCGCGTACTCCTGGCCCTTTGCACAGTGCCTCGCATATATTAGGTGCTCAATAAATATGGTATGAATTAATGACGTATTACCAAATCTACCACCCATGCCTTTATCATACTGTCCAGGGTCATTATGGGTAACTGTACCTCATATATTTCTTTTAACTTCCAGTGTCATATGTACAGCCTATTCCCTAGATATTTCTACCTGAATATGACATCTCAATCTCTATGTATCATTTATTTTTTAAAAAATGAAAGAAACAACAAATAAAATGCAGCCTCTAAATTGATTTTATATCTTCCTGCTGCCCAAGCCTAGGTATTCACTAGAAATCAATACTTCAGGTAATGACACCACCTAATCTCACATGGCAACAACTTGGCAGTATCTCTGAACATCTAATCAGTCATAAAATCTCACCCCTACTCCTTCCTACACACCTGAGACCACGTCTTCACCTTCTGTCATTATTTGTAGTTCATTTGCTGCTCTCTGTCCTTAATTGTGTCTTCCTCTGACCCGTCTTCTGCATTACTGCCAGGGCTGTCTTTCTAAAGCATAGATCCGATCATTTAACTCTTCAGTTCTTTAATGAATTGTTAAGGCAGTTCCTGAAAAATCTAAGCTAATACGGTCCAAGTATAGAGTTTTCTCACGTGCTTGTTTACGTGATGAACGATAAGGAAGATTTTTTTTGTCATTGATTATGAATTTACTTTTATGTGCCTGGGAATATCTTTATTGTAGAAATGAGGATTACTCAAAGTTAGTTGGTCAAGATTGCACATCTGATAAGCGGCAAGCCCAGGATTAAAGATAGACCTAAAGTTCATGCTCAGATTCTTCCTGTAACTATTACAAGCCCCAGTAATTTCGCCAAACACCCAAGCCTTGCAATAATACCTCATCTGCCTGCCCTAACTGACAAACTCCTATTTACTCCTTAAAATCTATCTACTTTTACTTAATCTCAAAACTTCCCAGACTAATGTCATTGACCACCCCTCCCCAGGTTGTGTTTCCATAGCACTTGGCATAGATTTCTTTTACGTCATCTTGTTAAATTATAGTGGGGTTTTTGGTAAATAAATCTGTTTCTAACCCTAGGTTACAAGATCTAAGAGGACGATAGTTTTCTCTCACTCATCATTTTATCTGCTGCTACCTAGCACAGCATCTGGCACATAGCTTATTCAGTTAAAAAAAAAAAATTAGACTGTTTTTATTTCTAATTCTGAGTCAGTGAATCTAAACTGGCTCTAAGGAAAGCACAGAAAACACTAGATAATAAATGACTTAAAACACAGATGTAACAACATAATATCCAAATTGTTATAGAATGCGCCATTGTTTTGTGAGTCATTCTATTTAATTCATAGAAAACATCACATTTCCAGTGTATTTATTTATTCATTTACATTTTTAACATCCTGCCTTGTTCCAAAAGAATTTCAGGCAGTTTATCAAAGAATGCATGCACTTGTCATTAAATAAAATACAAATAAAAGTAGGAAATTAGGATGAAGGAAAATCGACTCAAATACGTCCATCTCTGGGCCGGCGTGTTAGCTGCAGCCCAAAGCTGCAGTGGTTGAGTTTCAAATTCTGAGCTTCTTGGTGACCAAAGAAACACACTGGGGGAGGGGAGAATTGCTTCTCTTTAATTAAAAAATGGAAATAAACATTTTCTCAGAGAAAAGCTTTTCCTTACACTGAAGTAGCTTTTGTCAGAAACAAAATACCTTGTGGGTTTTATATCAGGGAAAACTGGGTACTGTAGCAAGTAACGCCACATTTTCCCCAATACAAGCAATAATGAATTTCATATTGATGTTTCTTGTAGTCCCCTCCAATAAAAGCTGAAGGCACCACACTAACACACAACTCAGTGAAAGCAGTTCTTCAAGGAGCTAAGCTAATATGGTCCAAGTATATAGCTTTCTCATGGCCCAATTTAATCCAAGAAAAGACTTTAGAGTACTTAGAGAAGTGGATGGACTGTTTAACCTTCAAACGATCTTCTGTAAGTAT
>RJWJ010047850.1:0-10810 GCA_004363605.1 Indri indri | reverse complement strand
TCCTTGGGTGAATCAGAATGACCTTGGAAAGGATGGGTGACTAGAGGCACCTGACAGTCACCTCCTCCACAATGAAAGAGCAAAACTCATACACTGCTGGTGGGACTGCAAACTAGTGCAACCTCTGTGGAAAGCAATATAGAGATACCTTAAAGAGATACAAGTAGAACTACCATTTGATCCAGCAATCCCATTACTGCGCATCTACCCAAAAGAACAAAAGTCACTCTATGAAAAAGACACCTGCACTCGAATGTTCATAGCAGCACAATTCACAATTGCAAAGATGTGGAAACAACCCAAATGTCCATCAATACATGAGTGGATTAATAAACTGTGGTATATGTATACCATGGAGTACTGTTAAGCTTTAAGAAACAATGGTGATATAGCACCTCTTGTATTCTCCTGGAAAGCGCTAGAACACATTCTACTAAGTGAGGTATCCCAAGAATGGACAAACAAGCACCACATGTACTTACCATCAAATTGTATTAACTGATCAACACTTAAGTGCACATATAAGAATAACATTTATTGGATGTTGGGCAGGGGGAGGGGGGAGAAGGGGACGGGCATATGCACAAACAATGAGTGCGATGCACACCTCCCAGGGGATGGACACGCTTGAAGCTCGGACTTGGGGCGGAGGGGGGGCAAGGGCAACATATATAACCTAAACATCTGTACCCTCATAATATGCCGAAATAAAAAAATAAAATAAAATAAAATATTTGGGAAAAAAACAGCATGTAGATAATTAAATGTTGAATAGAGTTTACTATAGAGAACACTGGAATACAAAAGGAAAGTGACAAGGAATCTCTGGGGCATGGAAGGAGAGGAAAGAAAAGCAGGGATTGTCTTGGAGCCAGGAGAATGTCCCTAGTGTGAGGAAAAGGTAAGCCAGAGATCCTCAGTGGTCCACATTCCTACTGTAGACTCTAACAATCCAAGCCATGGAAAAGCCCCTCAGCCCTAGTGGACCCTGAAACTAGTGTAGGGAGCTACCTGGAGTCCACACAATGGCATTGTTTCAGAGAAGGATTTCGCAGTGGTCCCACATACCACCTGAGACCCAAGAGGCTGCAGCACTGTACCATTTTGAGAGTATAGCCCTGCCAGACTAAATCCTGCCCTGAGGCCCAACAGACCCAGCATTTACACATCTCTGGAGCCCAACTGACATCTCTCCTATGTCTGCCCAGAGGGCTGTAATGTTGTGATGCTGGCTAGACCTGGCAGTGCACTAGGTCCATAGCACTCTAGCCCATGCAGTGACTTACACCCTGTGCAGCACTGGGGAGGCTACCCTCAGGACAAAGAGAGCCAATATGTGAGCTCCCTAGATCCCGAGAGCCACCTGCCTGGGGCTGCTGCCACTGACAGCAACCCAGCTCCAGCCAGCAGTAGGGCCAGTGGGCACCTGCACACACTTTCAGGGGTTCTGGGGATTGGCCCACCCAGGTACTGTCCTGAGGCCTTAGGACAGGCTTGCCCCATCCACTGCTGCCACTCCCCAGGTGTGCTATCGGGAAACCTGAGGATCAGTCTACCCCACCTGCTACAGCTGCCGCTTGCATGCACCATTGAAAGGCCAGAGAATAGGCCTGCTCTGCCTGACACCATACCCGCCAGTGACAGTGTGAATCATCTGGGGGCCTGGGGATTGACCTGCCCTGCCTGCTTCCACTGACATACACATGCAACATCAAGAGGTGTAACAACAGGCCTGTCACACCTGATGCTGGCACCTGAGCATGCCATCTGGGGCCAGAGGATTGACCCTCACCACCCACCACTGCTGTGTCCATGCACTCCTCCTGGAAGCCTGAGAATGGATCTGCCAAGTCTGCCAGTGCCCTCACATGTCATCCAGGGGCTTGGAAATTGACTCACACCACCCATCACTGCCAGCATCCATGCATTCCTCCTGGGGCCTAAGGACAAGTCTTCTGCGCCTACCTCCACCACCATTGCTATTGGTGGTCCCCCGCACACACCACCTAAGGCCTGGGAACTGGCCTGCCCAGCTTGCTACCAACACCTCTGATGCCTGCGTATGCTGCCTGGGGACACAAGGGTTGGCCTGCTACTACTACTGCAATCACTGATGCCACACATGTCACCCAGAGGCCTTAGGATCTTTCCACCTGCGTGGCCAGCTGCTGCCACTGCCAGCATCTGAGCAAGCCACCTAGAGGCCCAATGATCAGCCTGCATTGACCCATACCATCAGTGCCCATGTATGCTGCCTGGGGGCCCAAGGACCGGCACACTATGCCTGCCGCTGCCACCACTGGGGCCCAAGGACCAGCCCGCTGGTGCTCCTGTCCTGAGCAAAGGCTTACTACAGCCTCCACTAACAACCACAGCCACCATTAATGCTTACTATAGACAACAAATCATATGAAGACTATGCTACTGTACACACCCCGAATTAAAGCCAAAGCACTCTACCCAACCAAGACGATAGATACACACATAGAAAAAAGTCTTTCCTTACAAAACTCAATCCATAAAATTGGAAGAAGTTACTATTACACCAGATGTGCAGATATCAACATAAGAACACAAAAACATGAAAAAAATAAGGAAACATGATACCTCCAAGGGAACACAGTAATTCTCTACTAACAGATACAAATGGAAAGAAATCTATCAAATGTCTGAAAAATAATTCAAAATAATGATATTAAAGAAACTTAGTAAGATACAAGAGAATACAGAAAAACAATACAAACAAATCAGAAAATAATATATGATAGGAATGAGAAATTCAACAAAGAGGTAGATATTATAAAAAAAGAGCCAAACAGAATTTTTAAAGATGAAGAATCAATTAATGAAATAAAAAATACAATCAAGACCTTGAATATAGACTAGATCAAGCAGAGGGAAGAATTTCTGAACTTGAAGGCAGGTCTTTTGAAATAACTCACTCATAGAAAAAAAAAGAAAGCCTATGTGGCGTATGGGACACCATAAAGCAGCCAAATAGTTGAATTTGGGGTGTTTCAGAAGGAGAAGAGATTGGCAAAAACATAGAAAACATATCTGATGAAATAATAGCTGAAAAATTCCTAAGTCTTGCAAGAGATGTGAACAAACAGATACAGGAAACCCCCAAATCCCAAATAGATGCAGTCCAAAAAGATCTTCTCCAGAGCACATATTAGTCAAACTGTTAAAAGTCAAAGATGACATAATTCTACAAACAGCAAGAGAAAAGCACCAGGTAACATATAAGGGTGCCACCATCAGACTCATAGTGGATTTCCCAGCAGAAATCTTATAGGCCAGGAGAGAATAGGATTATAGATTTAAAATGCTGAAAGAAAAAAAATTGCAAATCAAGAATACTGTACCAGGCAAAGCTATCCCTCAAAAATGAAAGAGAAATAAAATCTTTCCCAGACAAGCAACAACTAAGGGAATTCATCAATACTAGACCATCCCTACAAAAAAAAAATACTTAAGGGAGTTCTACATCTGAAAGTGAAAGGATGATATCTACCATTGTGAAAACACACAAAAGTAGAAAACTCACTGGAAGAGGACACACACAAATAAGAAAGAGAAAGGACACAAATGCTACCATTACAGAAAATCAATAAACTACAAAGATAAACAATAAGAGAGAAAGGAATAAATGGTATACAAAACAACCAGAACAAAATTAACAAAATGACAAGAATATGTCCTCACCTATCAATAATAACCTTGAATGTAAACAGATTAATCTCTTCACTTAAGAGATATAGACTGGCTGAATCGATTTTTAAAAATGACCCAAATATATGCTGCCTATAGGAAACTCATTTAACCTATAAAGACATACGTAGACTGAAAATGAAAGGATGGAAAAAGATATTCCATGCAAAAACAAAAAGACAGGAGTAGCTATATTTATATCAGATAAAACAGACTTTAAGGCAAAAGCTATATAAAACGACAAAAAGGTCATTATATAATAATAAAAGGATCAATTCAGCAAGAAGATATAACAATTTTAAATATGCATGCACCCAACAAAGGTATACCCATATATATAAAGCAAATAAAATATTAGTATATCTAAATGGACAGATAGACTTCATGTAATAATGGTTAGTGACTTCAACACTCCACTCTCAGCATTGGATAGATCATCTTGACAGAAAATCAGTGAAGAATCATTGTATTTAAACTGCATTTTAGACCAAATAAACCTAACAGACATTTACAGAACATCTCATCCAACAGATACAGAACACACATTCCTCTCATCAGCACATGGAACATTCTTCAGATAGCCCATATATTAGGCCACAAAACAAGTCTCAACAATTTTTTAAAAATCTATATCATATCAAGTATCTTCTCAGGCCACAATGAAATAAAGCGAGAAATCAATAACAAAAAATACTTTGGAAACTATACAAATATATGGAAATTAAATAACATGCTCCTGCATGACCATAGGGTCAATGAAGAAATTGAGAAGAAAATTTAAAAAAATTCTTGAAACAAATGAAAATTAAAACACAACATAGCAAACCTATGGGATACAGCAGAGCAATGCTAAGAGTGAAGTTTATAGCAACAAGTGCCTACATCCAAAAAGTAGAAAGATTTTAAATATACAACCTAATGTGCACAATGAACTAGGAAAGCAAGAACAAACAAAACCCAAAATCAGTAGAAAGAAAGAAATAATAAATATCAGAGCAGAACTAAACAAATTAAAAATTAAAACAAAATGCAAAGGATCAAGGAAATGAAAACTTGATTTTTTACAAAGATAAATAAGATTGATAACTAGCTAGCTAGACTAACCAAGAAAAGAGAGAAGACCCATAAACAAAATCAGAAATAAAAAAGCTATTATGACTGATATCACAGAAATACAAAGGATCATCACAGACTATTGTAAAAAAAAACTATATATTAACAAACTGGAAAACCTAGAAAAAATGAACAAATTCCTGGACACATACAATCTACCAAGATTGAACCAAGAAGAAATAGCAAACATGAGCAAACCAATAACAAGTAATGAGATTGAATCAGTAATAAAAAATCTCCTAACCAAAAAATCCCAGGACCAATGGCCTTGCTGTTGAATTCTACCAAACCTATAAGAAGAACTGACACAAATTTTTCTCACATTATTCCAGAAAAATTAAGAGAGGGTTCTTCCTAACTCATTCTATGAAGCTAGCATTACCTGATAACAAAACCAGACAAGGATGAAACAACAACAAAAAAGAAATCTATAGGACAGTATCCCTAATAAATATAGATGCAAAAATCCTCAACAAAATACTAGCAATACTAGCAAACGACATTCAACAAGATGTGAAAAACATAATACACCATGATCAAGTAAGTGGCATTTATCCCAAGCGTGCAAGGATGGTTCAACATATAGAAATCAGTAAATGTGATACATCACATCAACAGAATGAAATACAAAAATCATATGATCATCTCCATAGATGTAGAAAATTCATTTGATAAAATTCAATATCCCTTCATGATGAAACCTGTCAACAACTTAGACATAAAAGAAATGTACCTCAACACAATAAAGGCCATATATGAAAAAAACACAGCTAGCATCATAATGAATGGGGGAAAGTGAAAAGCCTTTCCTGCAAAAACTAGAACAAAACAAAGATGCCCACTTTTATCACTCCTATTCAACATAGTACTGGAAGTCCTAGCCAGAACAATCAGGCAAGAGAAAAAAAAATAGGGATCCAAATTGGATAATAGGAATTCAAATAGTCCCTCTTTGAGGGGACATTATCTTATATCTAGAAAAATTTAAAGACTCCACCAAAAAACTCTTAGAACTGATAAACAAATTTGGTAAAATTTCATGATAAAAAAAATCAACATACAAAAACTACTACTATCAGTGTAGTTTTTCCATACACTCATGACAAACTAGCTGAAAAAGACGTAAAAAAGCATTCTCATTTACCAGAGCTACAAATAAAAACCCCTAGGAACGTTTAACCAAGGAGGTGAAAGACCTCTACAAGGAAAACTACAAAATACTGATGAAAGATATTGAAGAGGACACAAATGGAAAGACATACCACCCTCATGAATTGGAAGAATTAATAGTGTTAAAATGACCATACTATCCAAGGCAATCTACAGATTCGATGCAATTCCTATCAAAATACCAATGATATTCTTCACAGAACTATTTAAAAAAACATCAAATTCTTAAGGAACCACAAAAAACTCTGAATAGCCAAAGCCATACTGAGCAAAAAGAACAAAGCTGGATACATCACACTACTTGCCTTCAAAATATACTGCGAAGCTATAGCAACCTAAACAATATGGTATCAGTATAAAAACAGACACACAGACCAGTGAAACAGAATAGAGAATCCAAAATAAATCCATGTATTTATAGGCAACTTATTTTTGACAAAGGCATCAAGAACATACGTTGGGGAATGGACACCCTGTTCAATAAGTGGTGCTAGGAAAACCAGGTATTCATATGCATAAGAATGAAACTAGACCTCTATTTCTTGTCATATATAAAAATCAACTCAAAATGGATTAAAGACTTAAATTTAAGACCTGAAACTATAAAGCTACTAGAGGAAAACCTAGAGGACATTGCTAGGCAAAGATTTTGTGGCTAAGAAATAAAAAGCATAGGAAATAAAAGCAGAAATTGGACAATTTTAAAATAAAAAGCTTTTGCATAGCAAAGGAAACAATCGACCAAGCAAAGAGACAATGTGTTGAATGGGAGAAAATATTAGTGAACTGTTTATCTGATGTAGGACTAATATCCATAATATACAAAGAACTCAAACAACTCGACAATTAAAAAAATCAAATGGTCCCATTAAAAAGTTGGAAAAGGACATGAATAGACATTTCTCAAAAGAATACAAACAAATGGACAAGTATATAATAAAAAATGTTTAATATCACTAATCATCAGAGAAATGCAAATCAAAACCACAATGATATATCAGCTTATCCCAGTTAGAATGGCCAATATCAGAAAAACAGAAAATAACCAATGCTGGTGAGTATGTAGAGAAAAGGAAATTTTTATAGACTGTTGGTAGGAATGTAAATAGTACAGCTATTATGGAAAAGGGTATGGATATTTCTCCACAAACTAAAAATAGAACTACCACACAATCCAGCAATTGCACTGTTAGGTATTTATCCAAAGGCAAGGAAATTGGTATATCAAAACAGATACTTGCACCCCTATGTTTATGGTAGCACTATTCACAATAGCCAAGCTATGGAATCAAACTAAGCGTTCATCTACAGATGAAGGTATAAAGAAAGTGTGTTATATATACACAATGGAATACTATTCAGCCACAAAAAAGAATGAGGTCCTTTCCTTTGCAGCAACATGAATAGAACTGGAGGTTATCATGTTAAGTGAAATAAGCCAGTCAAAGAATGAGAAATATCACTTGTTCTTACTCATATTTGGGAACTAAAAAAGTTGATCTCATGGTAGTAGAAAACAGAATGATACAAGAGACTGTGAAGGGTGAGTGGAGGGTATGAAGAGAGGTTGGTTAATAGGCACAAACATGCAGTTAGATGGAAGGAATAAGTTCTAGTGTTCAATAGCACAATAGGCTGACTACCGTTAACAACAACATATTGTATCTTTCAAAACAACTAGAAGAGAAGATTTGTAATATTCTCATCACAGAGATGATAAGTGATAAATGTTTGAGGTGATGGATATCTTAAATACCCTGATTTGATCATTATATATTGTATATGTGTAACAAAATGTCACAGGTATCCCGTAAACATGTGCAAATATTTTGTATAAATAATTTTTTTCAAAAAAGAAGAAAAGTAAAAAAAAAAGGCCTCACCTGTAAGGTAGATAAAATTATAACCTAACTTGTAAGGTTACTAGAAGAATTCAAAGAGGTAATGTATAACAAAGCCATTTAGCTAAATGTATGGTGTGATACAAAATAAGTTGTTATTGTGGGCATGCTGAGGAAGACTTCATAAAGAAAATATGACTTGAACTGGTCCTGTAAGGGTAGGGAATAACATTTATTGAGGTCCCACAGTGTGCCCATCTCAGTTTATGTAGCAAATGTTTGAAAATATTATCTGCATTAAATGATGCTGGGGAAATTGGATAGCCACATGCAGAAGAATTAAACAGGATCCATATCTCTCACCATATACAAAAATTAATTCAAGATTGATAAAAGACTTAAATGTAAGGCATGAAAACCATAAAAATTCTAGAAGAAAATGTAGGAAAAACCCTTCTAGACATCTACCTAGGCAAAGAATTTACGACTAAGAACCCAAAGGAAAATATGACAACAAGAAAAATAAGTAAATGGGACTTAAAAGAAATAATCAAGAGAGTAAATAGACAACATACAGAATGAGTGAAATATTTGCAAACTATACATCCAACAAAGGGATAATAGCCAGAATCTACAATGAACTCAAATATATCAGCAAGAAAAAACAAACAACCCCATCAAAAATGGGCAAAAGACATGAAGAGAAGTTTTTCAAAAGAAGATAGAAAAATGGCCAACAAACATATGAAAAAAATGCTCAGCATCACTAATCATCAGGGAAATACAAATTAAAACCAAAATGAAATATCACCTTACCCCTATCAGAATGGCCATTATTAAAAAGTCAAAAACAAAAAAACAATAGATGCTGTCATGGATGCAGAAAAAAAGCAATGCTTATACACTGTTGGTGGGACTGCAAATTAGTACAACCTCTATGGAAAATGGTATGGAGATTCCTCAAAGAACAAAAGTAGACCTACTATTTGATCCAGCAATCCCACTACTTAGTATCTATCCAAAAAGACACCTGCACTCAAATATTTATCACAGCATAATTCACAATTGCAAAGATGTGGAACCATCCTAAGTGGCCATCTATTCACAGTGGATAAAGAAAATATGATATATATTTATATATATATATATATATATATATATAAAATGGAGTACTACTCAGCCATAAAAAGGAATGAAATAATGTCTTTTGCAGCAACTTGGATGGAACTGGAGACCATTATCCTAAGTGATTATCTCAGGAATGGAAAAACAAACACTGCATGCTCTCACTAGTAAGTGGGAGCTAAATGATGGGCACACACAGGCAAAAAGAGATGTAAAGGACACTGGAAACCAAGAAGGGTGGAGAGTGGGAGGGGGGTGAAAAAAATTTACCTATCAGGCACATAAATGCTATTCTGGTGACATGCACACTAAAATCCCTGACTTAAGCACTATATAAGGTATCTATGTAACAAAAACATTTGTATCCCCTTAATATTTTGAAATACATAACAAAGAAGAAAAGTAAATAAATTAATTAATATGATGTCGTATCTGAACTTATAAAAAAAAGTCCTTGGGTAGCTATACCTAGAAGGCTGTTGTGAGTCTTTCAATTATCTGATTCTGTTGTAATCCTGTGTGAGTACTAATTACATCATATTTTATTTGTCTCTCTACTTATATGTCTTCCTCACTAGATGTCAGAGTTTTTGAGAGCAATGACACTGTGTGCATGTTGTTTACTACTATGTCTTCAGCGCTCAAAACGATTTCTGGAACACCATGAATAAGGGAAAATATTTGCTGGAGAAAATGAGTAAATAGAAATGTGATATGTGATATGAAGTAGTAGTTGATATCAAGGAAAAGTCTTGATGCTTATTAACTTAAATCCACAAATGTTCATTTAATGCCTTTTATGTGGCAAATATTGTGGTAATTGTTATGAGTGGCTACAAAAATGGAACAACACGGTTTCCTTTTAAAATATGCTTTGTAAATTTTCATATTAAGCACAGTTTGTTTATAGTCTGCTTTTGATAATTCCAATATATAAAGTCATTATGGGTCTATTTTTATTGTCTATTGATTCTGTTAGTTTTTGCTCATGTGTTCTTTGTCCCTTGTGTGCCTGGTTGTCTGTGACTCTTTGCCAGTCATTGTACCTGAAAATCATCTGTAAGAATAACTGAAGTCATAGGATTAAAGTACTTTCCTCTAGAGAAAATTTGCATTTGTTTTTACCAGGTGGCTGGAATTACTACCAGTCTTGATCCACATTAATCTAAGCTCAATGTTTAATTTACCTGGACCACAAAGGTGACATGATTCCAGGTTAAAAGACCACTTAACCCTTCCCTGAGGGTGTATACCTTTGGAGCCATAGCTTTTGGTAGGGACGATCTTCTAATACAGTGGTCCCCAACCTTTTTGGTGCCAGGGACTGTTTTAATGGAAGACAATTTTTCCATGGACCTGGGGGTGGTGGTGGATGGTTTCAGGATAATTCAAGTGCATGACATTTATTGTATACTTTATTTCTATTATTATTACATTGTAATATATAATGAAATAATTACACAACTCACCATAGGTTGGGGACCCCTGTTCTAATACACTTGTGTGGGCATTGGGATTTGATTTCTATGCCCCTAATCTTGTGAAACCATCAGAATAAATATTTGTATTTTGGAGAAATATCCGATGCCCTAATGGTAAAAGTAGCTTCCTCATGCGCTCAACTCTCTGGGTTCCTGATTTCATTTTGTTGTCAGCTCTTTGTAGCTTTTTTTTTTATTTCAGCATATTATGGAGATATAGATGTTTAGGTTATGTATGTTGCCCTTACCCTCCCCCCCGAGTCCTAGTTTCAAGCATGTCCATCTCTCGGATGGTGCGCATTGCACTCTTTGCGTATGCCTATACCCGTCCCCTCCTCCCCCTCCCCCCTCCCCCCTGCCCGACAT
>RJWJ010047849.1:0-10817 GCA_004363605.1 Indri indri | reverse complement strand
AGGCATGCGCCACCATGCCCGGCTAATTTTTTTTTCTATATATATATTTTTAGCTGTCCAATTAATTTCTTTCTATTTTTGGTAGAGACGGGGTCTCGCTCTTGCTCAGGCTGGTTTCGAACTCCTGAGCTCAGAACGATCCGCCCGCCTCGGCCTCCCAGAGTGCTAGGATTACAGGCGTGAGCCACCGCGCCCAGCCTAGAATGACTTTTATTATTGATAAAAAGATAAAAGATAACAAGGTTGGTGAGGAAGCAGTGAAAATGGAGCTCTTGTACACTGTTGGTAGGAATGTAAATTAGTATAGCCATTATGAAAAATGGTATGGGGGCTCCTCGCAAAACTAAAAATAGAACTACCATATGATCCAGCAATCCCACTTCTAGTTACGTATCCAAAGGAATCGAAACCGACATGTAAAAGGTGTATCTGCACTCGCCTCATCATTGCAGTATTAGTCACAATAGTCAAGATACAAAATCAATCTAAGTGTCCACCAACAGATGACTGGATAAAGAAAATGTCGTATATATACACAATGGAATACTACCTATTCAGCCTTCGAAAAGAAGAAAATTGTCTCATCTGCAATGACACAGATAAACCTGGAGGGCATTATGGTAAGTGAAATAAGCCAGGCACAGAAAGTCAAATATCTCATGATCTTACTTATATATAGAATCTCAAAAGGCTGAACTCATAAAAATAGAAGACTAGAATGACAGTTACCAGAGCTGGGTCCGGGTGGGCAAGGAGGAACTGGGGAGGTGCTGGTCAAACGGAACAAATTTTCAGATGGGGGAATACGTTTTGAGATTTATTGCACAGCAGGGTGACTATAGTCAATAATAATGTGTATTTCAAAATAACTAAAAGTAAATTTCAAATATCTCACTACAAAAAATACGTGAGGCGATTATTTATAATAATCACATGGTGATCAGCCTGATTTAATCATTTCATATTGTACACATCAAAACATAACTCTACACTCCACAAATGTATAAAATTATGATTTGTCAATTAAAAATGCTAAAAAAAGAAAATGGTACTGTTGACAGCATCTTTTTCAATTTTCATTACGATTACTTAATAAAAATGTAAATCTTGCTATACATAAACAAGGAAGAGATGGTAAAGACATCAAAAAATCAGACTGGTCAAGTATTATTATGACTGACATAAGATAATATAACTACAGGTTACAAGAAGAGATACATAAAATGTTGAAAAGCCTTCTTATACTCCAGTATCATCTTCACGGGATTATCACAAAAAAGAATAAACTAGATGTTACCTGTGTGAACACATGGAGTCTTCACTGTTAATTAGTATTGTATTTCTGCAATTTTGCATTTGAAACTAGTATCCATGTCTTTTACCAAGGTAGAATTGCCATAAGAGGTAATAAAAGTTACAGGAAAGTAGTCAAGGAGGAGATAAGAATTTCCTCTCCAACAATTCTCTCTCAAAGTGAAATACTATTGTATCTAGCTTCCTATAGAGCACGTAATTTGTGTCTACTGTCAACTTCAATTTTTCAGTTGTTTATTATACTTTCAAAAGCATTCCAATTCTGTGGCTGTTAATGAACTGCACTCATCATCTACTAACAGTTTCTAAAAGAAGTTTCTGAAATCATGACATAAAATGACTGTATCAAAACTGTTTGAAATGCATGCACCTATACAATAATGCTTCTAACCTACCTACCTAATTTGTGTCATAAAGTATTTAGATTCAAGTCCTGGAAATTCCAAGAGGATTGCTTGCTGTTGTCTTTGTGGAGGTATGTTTTACATACAGCAACTATTATGCTCACAGCTGATATAACATTTTGTAGGAAAAATTTTAAAGGACCTAAGCTTTATTTATAAAGCCTATTTGAAACCTGCCTACTTTACTACTTGGTAGCAGTACATATTCCGAAGGGAACTGTAAGGAGAAATGGCTGGCTTACCAGGGGCCACTACAACTGGAGGCCTTCTGCTTTCTATGCTTTCCAGAGCCATCACGGGCTTTGGGGAGCCAGGCAGAAACTGCTTCCCTGACTGCTCAGAAGTTGTATCTACGCAGTAGCATCACCCAAGTAAGCTGATCTCAGATGCTCCTCCACAATACTATGGAAGGACAAAGATCTCTGGAGCTTGAGCATAAAGAAACAAAAGATTTAGAGCACTTCTACGGCTCCAATGAAATCGCCTCTCTGGAGAGTATGAACCATTTATAACAAAGGCTTTAGAAGGGATTGTGAAATTCCGATCTACTTTCAAGAAGGCTCTTGGTGGATGGCAATATGGGGCTACCTCTATGCTTCCATCTTAGAAAAAGCTGGGCACTAAATTGTCAGTCCTCTCCATTTAGAAGGAATAGCACAACTGTTACAGGTCTTGGTCTAAGGATGGTTTGCATGTAACTAAATATAAAATCTAGGCCTGGAGCCACTGCATCGTGTCTAGCTATAGAAGGAAGCAGGGATAGAGAAAGATGAAGTAATTGCTAAGATGCAGAAGTATTAATCTCATTTTCTGTCTAAATAAGGGTCACAGTGTGGTAGTTACTGACAGCAAAAGCGATACCACTACCACCAATGAAAGTGTAGCCACCATGTCTGGATATGACACTTTTTCTTCAAGGGATCCTATAAAAGGAAATGCAAATGTCTGAGATATCCTAGAAACCAAGCTAGTATCTCACAAGTTCAATTATAGCCAAAAACGGTAAACCACACTTCCTGGGAGCTTTCTACATATGAATCAACTTTTAAAAAAAACATTTCATTTTGAGACAGGGTCTCACTCTGCTTGCCCGGGCTAGAGTACAATAGAGTCATCACAGCTCACTATAACCTCAAACTCCTGGGCTCCAGTGATCCTCCTGCCTCAGCCTCCCAAGTAGCTGGGACTACAGGTGTGTGCCACCACATCTGGCTAATTTTTCTATTTTTTGCAGAGACGGGGTCTCACTCTTGCTCAGGCTGGTCTCAAATTCCTAGGCTCAAGCGATCCTTCTGCCTCAGCCTCCCAAAGTGCTGGGATTACAGGCGTGAGCCACTGCACCCGACCTGAATCAATTTCTGAATATAGTCTGAAGAGACAGAAAATGGTAAATAATTCAGCATTATCATTTCCAGAATTCTCTGGGAGAATATATCATATTAATAATAATATCTGGGTAATATGTAAATATTTATAAATTGATAAAATAATCACCCTAACTATAGTTTCTAAGGGCTTGAAACTGTAGTTTCAAGTTGGCTAGGGGCAGACTTCAGTTTGACTGTGAGAGTATACATACTTCCCTTTGCTTTTACTATAGGCACCGGCTGATTACTTGAGTGAACCACAGATTTTTCTTTAAAACTGGGAAATTATCCTGGCTACTTAAAGGCAAACAACCACGGCAACTTTTGCCAAAATTTCTTACTAAGTTAACTAGTTCAAAATGCCTTAATCTAGATAGTCATTGAATTCAGAGAAATATAGCTTATTACAAAAAGATAAGTGTTTAATGATCCTACGGGCAAGTATAAATTTTCTAGGACCTGGAGGAAAATGTCATAATTCCTTCAAAAATCAAATGAGTGATTGCTCCTACGTACTCAACTGTGGCATTTAATGGTTACATCAGTTTAAGAGGTTTGCCACATATGAAATGACTACAGAAAGATACACAGTGACATTTCATCATATGTGCATTTAACGTATAAGAATATGAGCTTGGCAAAAAAGATTTACAAAGAGAAAAATAACAAGCGGTAGAGAATTCTTACTGCCATTTGACTTTAACAATAGCATATGACAGGTGAGTATGAGATGACAAACGTGAATCTCAGGTTGAGACCTGGACTATATTCCCTTAGACCGTGGGAATCTGTCAGTGCAGGCTGTGAGTCTATGTTTACATTTGGTACAACCCGGCTCCTAAAACAAAATTTTTTGCCATATGCAATTTTCATCTTAAACATTGGTTACACAACCTATGCCTTGGTAAGATTCTGTGACTATACCACAAGGAATCTGATCCATGCACTTTTAATGCTGGTGTATCACAAATATACCAGAACCTGATCAAATGAGGATATACTACCAATGATAGGCAGAACTCATCAAACCAGCCACTGACAAGATAAAATGAAAGCAACCTGGAATAGATTAAAGCATTAAGAATGTGGAGTAACATATCCTTCCATGGGGCTAGAGTGGAAGACAAGCACTTCCTGACCAAAAGAACCACGTTTATTGAAAGTAAAGGCTTTTATGTTTAAGTCAATTTTCCAACATTTTTCTCCCAAAGAAAAACTGTTTTCCTCAAAGAACATGCAGGGATTTAAATGTAAATGGGCTGGTGAAGGCCTCAGAGTTTCCCTGAAGCTAAGGAGTCTCTGCTACCTTAGTTACATCATGATATGGGTCTAACAGTAATATTTAAAAAAGGAAAAGATAGCCATTATGCCCCAGCACAATCTACAAAATGCCATCATACCAATATTCAACATATTATATCAACATATTACAGTGGACATGGAAAAAGCTAAATACTTTAAAAGGTAATTACTTTAAAGGTTAACTAGTATTCAAGAGCCTAGTAACTGAATACCATTCTTAGAGATGATACCAACCCTTTGAAAAAGTCCTGTTTGCTCAGTTTTTCTGACTGCACCAGCTGATACAGCAGTTGGCCCATGTGATCCCTGGTGATCTGGCTCCTTTCCAGGGTGGACTCCACTCCCACTCGCACAAAAACGTGTAGCAGGCCCTGGGCATTCAGCTCTTCCACACACTGCATGGCTTCCTGTTCAAACAGCAAATAAAGGCTTACTCCAAAATTTGAATAGTGTTACCAGAGTGTTGAAACCTTTTACTTATAACAAAGTCAGTAGAAAACTCCATGAATAAGACAGTTTTCATATTTGTTTGTTTAACACAATATATAGCTCAGTAAAAAAAAAAAAAAAAAGATGTATTTTTATAAGGCTAACATGTTTAACAATTTTTTTGGAGACAGTCTTGCTCTGTTGCTCTGAGTAGAGTGCATTGGTGTCATGGTAGCTCACTGCAACCTCAGACTCCTGGGCTCAAGTGATCCTCCTGCCTCAGCCTCTTGAGTAGCTGGAACTACAGGAGCACACCACCATGCCCAGCTAATTTTTCTACTTTTAGTAGAGAGAGGGTCTCGCTCTTGCTCAGCCTGGTCTCGAACTCCTGAGTTCAAGCAATCCTTCTGCCTTGGCTTCCCAGAGTGCTAAGATTATAGGCATGAGCCACTGTGCCCAGCCAAGTCAACAATTTTATTAAAGATCAAAGGACTAGACTCAAATGTATTTTTCTACACAATGTTGATCTATTTTATGATCATTTAAGAAACAGAAAATGGTATATATTGTAAAATAGAAATCCAACGTCATGATTCAAAGCCCTTAACGTGGCAACAGAAGTTACTCTGCATGGGTATGTTAGTATTTGTACAACCTTCAGTGAAAAATGGTCTCCCTTCATAGAAAAGCTAAATTTAAGTGACACAGTTAGGATAAACATTAACATTCTTTTGGAAGTTATGTGGTATGGGGTTTGTTAAGTGGTCCTTTGAGGAGTGATCCACTAGGTCTTTGGTCTGGAGGGTAAAAGCCTAGCAGCCAGGGTCACTGAATCACCAGTAAAGCAGTATACTTCCCTGCCCTCAGCTATTGCTCTGGGATCCAAAATCTTTTGGTTCAGTCTCTGCAGGAAGTAGCTCTTCCAAGTGGGAAGATGCAAGTAAGAAGGACAGTCACCTGACTGCAGAAAGGAGGAAGGCTCATCTAGGTGTCTCACTGCTGTTGCTGTTTCTCCTCCCCACTATTTTATTTAATATCTCCCTCACATTAACTTTTTATCTAAAGATATTTCAAATCTACAGAGAAACTAAAAAGTAGTACAATTTGAGCTTCAAGCTGGGGTTTAAAAAAAAAAAGTAGTATAATGTACAACTACATATCTTAATATTTTCATTTTCTTTCTCTCAATGTCCAAATTTAATATTGATACAATAATGTTAATAAAAATATTATTTGATATATAGTACATATTCAAATTTCCACAACTGTCCCTAAATGTTCAATATAGTGTTTATCATTGCTGAGTTCAATTGAGAACCTGATTTTACATGTCCTGATGTCATTTAAACTCCTTTAATCTAAAATAGACCTATTTCTCTCCTTTTTTTTCGTCTTTTCATAATATTGTCATTTTAAAAACAGGTCAGGGGGACAAAAAAATAAAACTAAAAACAGGTCAGTTGTCATGTAAAACTAATTCTTTTTTTTGAGACAGGGTCTCACTGTCTTGCCTGGGGTGAGTGCCGTGGCGTCAGCCTAGCTCACAGCAACCTCAAACTCCTAGGCTCAAGCAATCCTTCTGCCTCAGCCTCCCGAGTAGCTGGGACTACAGGCATGCGCCACCATGCCCAGCTCATTTTTTTCTATATATATTTTTAGCTGTCCAATTAATTTCTTTCTATTTTTGGTAGAGACAGGGTCTTGCTCTTGCTCAGGCTGGTCTCGACCTCCTGAGCTCAGGACGATCCGCCCGCCTCGCCTCCCAGAGTGCTAGGATTACAGGTGTGAGCCACCGCGCCTGGCCAAAACTATTTCTTACATACATTTTTAATCAACCAATCCCTTTCTATTTATTTCTAGCCACATCTGCATGTCACACACTAAATTCTTAGTCTGCTAAATAAATTACCACTCATCTTTCTAACTTCCAACTTCCAGAATGTTGCTGCTGTCTATTTTCTGGGCTCTTTATCCTTGTGGGCTTTTACCTCTTTTTAAGGTCCATTAATATCATTATAATGCCTTTTCATAGGGAGTGTAAATGAATATGCAAGTATTCAATCCTCAACATTTAACTTGAAGTGAGTGTCTTCTAATGGGAATTCTTTCACTGTGTCTGCACAAGGGGTCAACATCCTGTATTACGGTACTTCTGTCACAGCAGTTCATAACCTTGCTCTTCCACTTGATTTCCTCGTGGTTTGTTTCTTCTTGTCTTTGAGCTCTCTGTTGAAAGGATACCTCCTGTTGTCTTCTCTGACTGCCCTATCATATCAATTCATTTTACTTTTCTGCACTAAAACATTATTTTGCTTTTTGTAGTTGTTGTTTGTCATCTATTTTAAGGGCCAGACTCATCTGTATCTCCCCACTAGAGTGTAAGCTCCATAAAACCAGACTATGTTGTTCATCACATATATTATGGTATACTGAGATAGTAACCTCTAAAATATGCTGGCATATTTCAGGTATTCAATAAATATATTGTACAGAGGCTAAAAACATACACGGTGGAGTCACATAGAGGTATGTTTGAATCCTGGCTCTGCCACTCACTACTGTATGAGTTTAGGAGTGTAACAGTCTCTCAGGCTTCACTTCCCATCATGGGGTTTGCTGTGAGGAACATATATAAAAAATATATTAAAAGCACTTGGCACATTGCCAGGTACAACATAAGGGTTCAATAAATATTAATTTGTATTACAGTTAGTAACAATAGCACCTATTAAGATGTTAGGAAAAAAACTCTTCCTTAGGATGAGCTCTATAAGTCTTTAGCCCGACACACTAATACCCTAAAGGTAATCAGATGATAAAGCACAGTTTCTGTGCTGAAGCTAGAAGCCTAGCTTTGAATCTTGAATCTGATACTCATTAGCAGTATGATCCTGAGCAAGATACATCTTTGTACCTCAGTTTCCTTATCTGTAAAAATGGGTACTGTATCAACTTCAGGAAGGTTACATGTAAACATGTAGAACAGCACCTAACACACAGCAAGCTCTCAATAAATGTCCAACCTTATTACCTGGTTCTTTTCATCACTCTGCAGCACAGCTGCCTTGTCCATTGCACAGTGAAATTCTAAAGTCTTAATGACCCTGCCCCTTCTACACTGCAGGCCTGGCCTATGGCTCATAGTCTTCCTGTTGCACTTAGGTGTTATAAAAGTCTTTGTATCCCTACACTTTCAGTTTATCACAGGGTCACATTTTCCCCTTTCAAAGTGTTTGTCACTCACTGCCTTTGTACATCCTTCAAATTATGTCTGCAGCCAATATCCACTTCCTTCCTCCTTATTGTCTCTGCTTTTCACCTTTCTTAGCCTTTTAATTTTCATGTAATTCTTTCACATTTCCCTACTTCCTTGCGAGAAAAAATGCCATACTGCCAGTTTATGAGAATACTCCTCATTTTCCAGGAAGCTGACTAATGGATGATGGTATATTAGGTATCTTCATTGGCTCTTTCCAGTTAATGTTCATCTATTTTGCTACATTTCTAAGGGTTTCTGGAAAGCACTCTTCTCTACTTCAATCATTATCAAAAACTTCCTACTACTTTTTTTTTCTTTTGAGACAGAGTCTTACTCTGTTGGCCAGGCTAAAGTGCTGTGGCATCAGCCTAGCTCACAGCAACCTCAAACTCCTGGGCTCAAGTGAGCCTCCTGCCTCAGCCTCCTGAATAGCTGGGACTATATGAGTGTGCCACCACACCCAGCTAATGTTTTCTATTTTTAGTTGCCAGGCTAATTTCTTTCTATTTTTAGTAGAGACAGGGTCTCACTCTTGCTTAGGCTGGTCTTGAACTCCTGACCTCAAGCGATCCTCCCACCTCAGCCTCCCAGAGTGCTAGGGTTACAGGCATGAGCCACCAATGCATGGCTAACTTCCTACTACTTTTGAATTTTGGACAATTGCAGAACCTTAGGGTTTTAGAAGGGTGGGCTATAAATAAGCAAGGTGATTTTTGTGTACAGAAAGTAGATAGTGACTAGAATGTCAAGAAAATAAGTAATCTTGAAATAATTTTTTTTTTTTTTGAGACACGGTCTCACTCTATCACCTGGGCTACAGTGCGGTGGCATCATCATATCTCACTGCAAACTGAAACTCCTGGGCCCAAGTGAACCTCCCACCTCAGTCTCCTGAGTAGCAGGGACTACAGGCACATGCCACCATACCCAGCTAATTTTTCTATTTCTTGTAGACGAGGTCTCACTCTTGCTCAGGGTGCTTTTTTTTTTGTTTTTCTTTTTCTTTTTAGAGATAGGGTCACACTCTGTTGCCCAGGCTGGAGTGCAGTGGTGTAATCATAGCTCACTGTAACCTTTGAACTCCTGAAGCTCAAGTGATCCTCCTGCCTCAAACTCCCAAGTAGCTAGTACTACAGGCATACACCACCATGCCTAGCTAATTTTTAATTCTTTTTTCTGTAGAGATGAGGTCTTGCTAGGTTGCCCAGTCTGGTGTCAAACTCCTGGCCTCAAGTGATCCTTCTGCCTTGGCTTCCCAAAGTGCTGGGATGACAGGTGTGAGCCATTGTGCCCAGACTGAAAGAACTTTTAATAATATAATGCCAAAGCAAAAGTAGTAAATATATCTGAGAAATACTTTGATAAGATAGTTTTAACAGATAAACCTTTCCTAACCTCAGATTACTTTACTAGATCCTGTTATATGATCTTTCCTAATACCCTATAGGTCTACTAGCATTTATTATAACTACAATTTAAATAACTGTGGCGTTATCTTTTTACTGTCTGTTTCTGCCATTTGACTGCAGGGCTCATGAAGTCAGGTAGCACAGGTCTACCCTACTTACCACCATGTTAAAATGAAGATCAAGGAGAATGGAAGGGCTTAAGAAAGGCAAGTTCAAAGCCGTGTCTGAAAATGTTTGACTGAGGCTGTCTGACCCTGGCACATTGCTTATCCCTTTGTGTCTCCATTTTCCTCTGATGAAATAAAGAAAAAGTAATGCTGGGCATACATCAAGGTTAATATGAGAATGACAATAAAAATGACTGTACAGAACCCTGACAGGTATATAGAGAGTGCCAGGAATGCCTCATGATGACAATGTGTTGTTTTTGTTCATTAACATCAAAGTCAATTTGGTTTTCCCTCAGTGGGGATGGACTGGTACCCATTCTCTCTTCCCACCACTTGATCTTGTGAACTATAGTATCAATTTAAAAAGAGTCCTTGGCAGAAATGCATCAGAGGTAAGCAAGCAGAATTGTGTAGGACTTGGGTTACTCAATCTAAGTCTGACCAGTTCACCATGACACCTGATTGAGATCAGAACCAAGTAATTACATCTATCTGTCACAGGGTTTTCTGTGTTGTTGTTGCTTTCTTTTCTTCTTCTTTTTTAAAATCTCATTTACCTTAAAATCATTAATGTGTAGAAATTCATCAATGATAGATTTGGACTTCTTCTCCATCTCCTCTTCTGATAATGCAGGCTTGTCAGGGGCTGAAACAGCTGAAATTTCTGGTTTCATTACTAGCGAAATTAAAAACAAAAGTGAAAAAGTAAACATGATAAAAATTACTGTTAAAATGGTGGGATGACTGACAATATTTATGTGCTTTTACATTGTTTTTTCAGAAAAGGCATTTAATAGATATAAGTTTGACAAAACAAGACACCTCAAAGGAGGAAACAGAAAACTTTTAGTTTAGAATAGCCATGCTCTAAGTAACTTCATAATCTACAACACTTACCAAGATCTAGGGACATGACACACTTTTCTTTTTCTTTTTTTTCTTTTTTTTTTTTTTTTGAGACAGAGTCTCACTCTCTTGCCTGGGGCGAGTGCCGTGGCGTCAGCCTAGCTCACAGCAACCTCAAACTCCTGGGCTCGAGCAATCCTACTGTCTCAGCCTCCCGAGTAGCTGGGACTACAGGCATGTGCCACCACGCCCGGCTAATTTTTTCTATATATATATTTTTAGCTGTCCAATTAATTTTCTTTCTATTTTTGGTAGAG